>JAODAL010018142.1:0-75591 GCA_025379985.1 Phyllomedusa bahiana
AGGGGGTTTTTCAAGAAATTTAAAAGCCAAGTGGAGGTGAAATTCCAAAATGTCACATTTTTGGCAGATTTTCAATTTTTATCCATTATTCACAGGAACATAGTAGGTGTGACCAGGGAAATGAAACTCAATGTCGATGCCGTTTTCAGAGATCTCCCATATGTGGCCCTAGTGCGCCATTTAGATAAGCACAAGCCTCAGCGTAGGAGGAGGAGGAGCAACAACCGGACTCTGGGGTCTCATTTTCATCAATTTTATTTTGGTGCCACCCGGAAAAAGACCTCATTTTGGAAGCTGCCCCCCTTGAGGATATCAAACCCACAGGGGTTTCACAAATGGTTTTGGCGTGAAAATTAAAAATTAAATTTTTCCCAATAAAATGCAGTTTTAGCTGAAATTTTTTTATTTTCACCAGGAATTCTGAAAAAAAAGCAAATGTATTACACAATTTCTTACAAGTTGGGCAATACCCTCTATGTGGGTGTAAACAGCTGTTTGGGCGCATAGCAGGATGTACAATGGGGGAGAGTGCGATTTGGCTTTTAGAAGGCAGATTCCAGAACTCGCCCCATTTTCGATTCAACACCCCCTGGGAATCTCATCTAGGGGTGTATTATGCATTTTGGCCCCACAGGTGTTCTACAGTTTTCTTTAGCATTGGCCGTGAACACGGAGAAAAAGAAAACCCCTGCGGCTCCGCCATTGTCTTTCGTATCTCATCTTTACAACGTTCGCCGTGCGGTATAAGTGACAGGATAACTTTACCAGGCGGTCGGTACAATTACAACAACTTGCATTTTATCATTTTTTTTATGTTTTATTACTTTTATGCAATAAAAAATGCATTGGTAAAAAATTGTGTTTTTATGTCGTCCTGTTCTGACAGCCATAACTTTTTAAATTTTTCTGTATACAGAGCTGATTAAGGGCTTGTTTTTTGCGGGATGAGTTGCCGGTTTCATTGCTACCGTTATGGGGTTCATATGATGCTTTGATCGCTTTCTATTACTGATCTTGGGTGGCCGGATGAACAAAATGCAGCAATCCTGAAAGTGCTTTTTAATTTTTACTACGTTCACCGTGCGGTATAAATGATGTGCTAGCTTTACTGGAGGTCAATACGATTACAGCGATACAGAACTTTTTTTTTTTTTTTTATGTGTTGCTGCTTTTACCCAATAAAAAAAACTTTTATTCAAAATAAGAAAACCTCTTTGCATCGCCATAGCCTGAGAGCCAGAACTTTTTTGTTTTTCCAAAACGGAGCTGTGTAGGGGCTTGTTTTTTGTAGGATGAACTAACAATCTCATTGGTACCATTGGGGCTTATATCGCTTTTTATTCCATTTACTGTGCAGCGGGTTGAATAAAAATCACAATTATGCCTTTGTTTCTTTTATTTTTTTAGAGTGTTCAAGGTGCGGGTTATAGAATGTGACAGATTTATAGACTAGGTCACAAAGCATAGCACTGCCTAATGTGTGTTTTTTGGGGGGATAGTTATTTGTAATGGAGAAATGGTGGTGTAGGGTTTTACTGTGTGTGTGGGGGGGGGGGGCATGTCAGGAGGGTGGGGGAGGGGTTACACTTAATTTTCGTACCCCCTTTTTTTCACTTCGCTGGTGTAGTACATAGCAGTGCAGGACTGTACTGCACTGTATTACTAAGAAAAAGCAAAATACAAGCTCATCAATGTGGTGATGTCTGAGGAAGCGAGTGTGAAACTCGTGAAACACGTTATGTATATGTAAAATAAATAGTAACTTTTTAACTTTAGCGCTCTAGAGCTTTTCCCACTTTTTTAGAAATTTTTGTTTTTTAAATAAACCCCTTGATACCTGTGTTCCGTTTGCGTCCTATGTGGACATCAAAGGCGGGAAGTTTGGAGCAGCTTCTTTGACCAGAATCACCACGGTGGAGGATATGGAGCGATAAAGCGAGCTGTACCGTAATTTTTGCAGCAGAAATAGGTGAGCACTTGACCTCCACTGGAATTTAGAGTGGAATATTATATAAGATTTCAGCTGCGCTTTCTTTTTCCAGTTCTTTTGCACACCTGGGAAAAACTTTTTGAGACTATCTAGGGTTTTTTCTACGGAGTGTATATATTTTTTATTCAATCAGTGCTCATAGCAACCAGAACCCATAGCGACCAATCAGAGCCCATAGCAACCAATCAGAACTCATAGCAACCAATCAGAGCTCCTAGCAACCAGAGCTCATAGCAACCAATCAGAGCCCATAGCAACTAATAATAGCCCATAACAACCAGAGCCCATAGCAACCATTCATAGCTCATAGTAACAAAGCTAATCCCATATCAACCAATAAGAGCTCTAGCTTCCAATCAGAGCTCATAGCAACCAATCAGAGCTCATAGTAAGCAAGCACAGCCCATAGCAACCAATCAGAGCTCATAGCAACCAATCAGAGACAATAGCAACCAATCAGAGCCCATATTGACCAATCAGAGCTCATAGCAACCAATTAGAGCTCATAGCAACCAATCAGAGCTCATAGCAACCAATCAGAGCCCATAACAACCAATCAGAGCCCATATTGACCAATCAGAGCTCAAAGCAACAAATCAGAAACCATGGCAACCAATCAGAGCCCATATAACCAATCAGAGCCCATAGCAACCAATCAGGGCTCATATCAACCAACCAGAGCTTATAGGAATCAACTAGAGCCCATATAACCAATCAGAGCTTGTGGCTTGACAGTTTTCATACATAAGGCCCTTAGTTACCGCTCGGGTACTTCACTACTAAATTGTTTGTCCTGTATACGGCAATACTATTGTGCTGCTCTATATAGGATTCTCATTTATTACCTATGACACCCGACCTGTGGCCTTTAGCAGAGTGGAATAGATGGACCAACATGGCAGCTACTGAAGCCTAGGTCTTTTGCTGCCATGGCAACCAAATGTCCCCCTGCAGCGCCGTCCTCGCTCATTTAGACACCGCCATGGCCGCAGCGTTCAAAGCTTTAAACAGCAGAGATCAGAGCCGGCTCCAGTCCCTGCTGTTAGCGGCGGTCGTCGGCTGTAATGAACAGGCTCAGCGCTATTTGGATGTCTGGGTCTGACCACATGCATGAAGGGGCTAAAGGGGTATTCCAATGTACAAAACTGGACTCCTATTAAAAGTGCTAAGTACAAAGTAAAAATCTTTTATTTTTCTAAGTGAACGGGAAACACTGTGAGCGCCCCCGCCACCTCCGCGGTGAGATCACTGGGTGCCGATCGGTTAATATCATACATGCCAACTCTCCCGTTTTTGGCGGGGGGGTCCCGCTATTTGGGGTCCCCCCCCCCGCCTCCCGGGGGAGTTGGCATTCCTCCCGCCGCCAGCAGGCAGCGGGGGTTCTTTAAATGGCCGCGGCGACAGAGTAGCGCTTGTGCGCTACTCTGGCGCCGCCGGTCCGTTCTCACAGGCGGGTGAAGCGGCCGCAGCGTCCGCTCACCCGCCCGGAGTCTCGCTGTGCAGGGAGGAGGCAGGAGGGATCGTTCCCCTCCTCCCCCTGTATGCACAGCGCCGGTGTGTGCGCCGTACATACAGGTCAGGGCGCAGGGGAAGTGACGCACGGCTGCACTCAGTCCCCCTGCGCCGCTGAGGAGATCGGAGGTGTCCGGAGCTGCAGGAGCCTGGTCAGGTGAGTGGATTTTATTATTTTATTTTTATTAGCTGTACCTGGCTACAATGTAACCTGGCAACAGAGGGGGCACTACCTGGCAACAATGGGGGCACTACCTGGCTACAATGGGGGCAACTACCTGACAACAATGGGGGCAACTACCTGGCAACAATGGGGGCATCTACCTGGCTACAATGGGGGCAACTACCTGGCAACAATGGGGGCAACTACCTGGCAACAATGGGGGCACTACCTGGCAACAATGGGGGCATCTACCTGGCTACAATAAGAGGGCACTACCTGGCAACAGAGGGGGCACTACCTGGCTACAATGGGGGGGGGGCACTACCTGGCTACAATGGGGACACAACCTGGCTAACAATGGGGCACTACCTGGCAACAGAGGGGGCACTACCTGGCAAAAAGAGGGGCATTTACCTGGCAAACAATGGGGCACTACCTGGCAACAGAGGGGGCACTACCTGGCAAACAATGGGGGCATCTACCTGGCAAAAGAGGGGGCACTACCTGGCAAACGATGGGGCACTACCTGGCAAACAAAGGGGGCACTACCTGGCAAACAAAGGGGGCACCTACCTGGCTAACAAAGGGGGGCACCTACCTGGCTACAGAGGGGGCATCTACTTGGCTACAAGGGGGCATCTACCTGCCTGTAAGGGGCACTACCTGGTTATGGGGGTTACTACCTGGCTATAAGGGCATCTACCTGGCTTTCTTCCAAAGCCGTTATGCAGTTAGGTGGAGAGGGTGTGGCTTTTTGAAGGGGCGTGGCATACCGACAAGATGGGCGTGTCCATGCAAATTTTTCCCCCTTCGCGCTACGCGCGCCGCCCACTAGTCTCCTGCTTTTTCATTTTCAAAAGTTGGCCACTATGGTTAATATGGCGGCTGGAAGGCTTCCATCGCCGCCATGTCTGCCGTTCTATCATTTCCTGTCCTAGACAGGAAGTAGTAAAACCGCCATCTTTCAACATCCTTCCTGTATGCCCTGTATGTACAATACGGAAGGGTGTAGTAACGATCGAGCTCCCTAGTGGTCAAGTGCCCTAAAAAAGTAAAAAAAATGAAACATTCAAATCACCGCCCTTTTGCCAGCTACAAATAAATATAAATAATAAAACTTACATATAATCGGTGCCGCCGCGTCCGTAAAAGTCCGATCTATTGAAATATAACATCACTTATCCCGTATGAAATTGCAATTTTTTGGGTCATTTCACGTCTCCTAAAACTTGGAATAAAAAGTGGTCAAAAAAGTCTCATCTACCCCAAAATGGCCACAATGAAAAAATCCACTTCAGCCGCAAAGAAAGCATCATCAGTCAGGGCTGTAGAGGGAAGAACGAAAAAGTAAACTTCAGAAATAGAAAATGATTGGATATGTTTTACGATACTAAAACATGATAGAAAATAACCAATGTATTAAAGATCGTACATTGGGGCCCCTGTTATACATCGTACGTTGGGGCCCCTGTTATAGATCGTGCATTGGGGCCCCTGTTATAGATCGTGCATTGGGCCCCTGTTATAGATCGTACATTGGGCCCCTGTTACAGATCGTACATTGGGCCCCTGTTATAGATCGTACATTGGGCCCCTGTTATAGATCGTACATTGGGCCCCTGCTATAGATCGTACATTGGGGCCCCTGTTATAGATTGTACATTGGGGCCCCTGTTATAGATCGTACATTGGGCCCCTGTTACAGATCGTACATTGGGGCCCCTGTGAAAGATCGTACAATGGGCCCCTGTTATAGATCGTACATTGGGCCCCTGCTATAGATCGTACATTGGGGCCCCTGTTATAGATCGTACATTGGAGCCCCTGTTACAGGTCGTACATTGGGGCACCTGTTACAGATCGTATATTGGGGCCCCTGTTATAGATCTTACATTGGGGCCCCTGTTATAGATCTTACATTGGGGTCCCTGTTACAGATTGTAAATTGGGGCCCCTGTTACAGATCGTACATTGGGGCCCCTGTTACAGATCGTACATTGGGGCGCCTGTTACAGGTCGTACATTGGGGCCCCTGTTACAGGTCATGCATTGGGGCCCCTGTTATAGATCGTGCATTGGGGCCCCTGTTATAGGTCGTACATTGGGGCCCCTGTTATACATCGTGCATTGGGTCCCTGTTACAGCTCGTACATTGAGGCCCATGTTATAGATCGTACATTGAGGCCCCTGTTATAGATCGTACATAGGGCCCCTGTTATAGATCGCACATTGGGGCCCCTGTTATAGATCGTACATTGAGGCCCCTGTTATAGATCGTACATTGGGGCCCCTGTTATAGATCGTACATTGGGGCCCCTGATATAGATCGTACACTGGGGCCCCTGTTATAGATCGTACATTGGGGGCCCTGTTATAGATCGTACATTGGGGCCCCTGTTATAGATCGTACATTGAGGCCCATGTTATAGATCGTACATTGAGGCCCATGTTATAGATCGTACATTGAGGCCCCTGTTATAGATTGTACATTGGGGCTCCTGTTATAGATCGTACATTGGGGCCCCTGTTATAGATCGAACATTGAGCCCCTGTTATAGATCGTACATTGGGGCCCCTGTTATAGATCGTACATTGGGGCCCCTGTTATAGATCGTAACATTGGGCCCCTGTTTTAGAAACGTACATTGAGCCCCTGTTACAGATCGTACATTGGGGCCCCTGTTATAGATTGTACATTGGGGTTCCTGTTATAGATCGTACATTGGGGCCCCTGTTACAGATCGTACATTGGGGTTCCTGTTATAGATCGTACATTGGGGCCCCTGTTATAGATCGTACATTGGGGCCCCTGTTATACATCGTGCATTGGGGCCCCTGTTATAGATTGTACATTGGGGCTCCTGTAATAGATCGTACATTGGGGCTCCTGTTATAGATCGTACATTTGGGCCCCTGTTATACAATCGTACAAATTGGGGGTTCCTTTAGATGTACATTGGGGCCCCTGTTATAGATCGTACATTGGGGCCCCTGTTATACATCGTGCATTGGGGCCCCTGTTATAGATTGTACATTGGGGCTCCTGTAATAGATCGTACATTGGGGATCCTGTTATAGATTGTACATTGGGGCCCCTGTTATAGATCGCACATTGGGGCCCCTGTTATAGATCGTATATTGGGGCCCCTGTTATAGATTGTACATCGGGGCCCCTGATATAGATTGTACATTGGGCCCCTGTTATAGATCGTACATTGGGGCCCCTGTGATAGATTGTACATTGGGGCCCCGGTGATAGATTGTACAACGGGGCCCCTGATATAGATTGTACATTGGGCCCCTGATATAGATTGTACCTTGGGGTCCCTGTTACAGATTGTACATTGGGGCCCCTGTTATAGATCGTACATTGGGGCCCCTGTTACAGATCGTACATTGGGGCCCCTGTTATAGATAGTACATTGGGGCCCCTGTTATAGATCGTACATCGGGGCCCCTGTTATAGATCGTACATTGGGGCCCCTGTTATAGATCGTACATCTGAGCCCCTGTTATAGATCGTACATTGAGCCCCTGTTACAGATCGTACATTGGGGCCCCTGTTATACATCGTACATTGGGGCCCCTGTTATACATCGTGCATTGGGGCCCCTGTTATAGATCGTACATTGGGGCCCCTGTTATAGATCGTACATTGGGGCCCCTGTTATAGATTGTACATTGGGGCCTCTGTTATAGATCGTACATTGGGGCCCCTGTTATAGATTGTACATTGGGGCTCCTGTAATAGATCGTACATTGGGGCCCCTGTTATAGATCTTACATTGGGGCTCCTGTTATAGATTGTACATTGGGGCCCCTGTTATAGATCGCACATTGGGGTCCCTGTTACAGATCGTACAGTGGAGCCCCTGTTATACATCATACATTGGGGCCCCGGTTATAGATGGTACATTGGGGCCCCCGGTTATAGATGTACAATGGGGGCCCCCGTTAAAAGATTGTACATGGGGCCCCTGTTATAGATTGTACATTGGGGCCCCTGTTTACAGATCGTACATTGGGCCCTGTTTTTAGATTTTACCTTGGGGCCCCTGTTATTGTTTGTACATTGGGGCCCGTGCTATAGATCGTACATTGGGCCCCTGTTATAGATCGTACATTGGGGCACCTGTTATAGATCGTACACTGGGGCCCCTGTTATAGATCGTACACTGGGGCCCCTGTTATAGATTTCACATTGGGGCCCCTGTTATAGATCGTAAAATTGGGGCCCTTTATAGATCGTGCATTGGGGCCCCTGTTTATAGATCATACATTGGGCCCCCGTTATAGATCGTAAAATTGGGGCTCCTGTTTTTAGATCGTACATTGGGGCCCCTGTTATTTGATCGTACATTGGGGCCCCTGTTTATATAGTACATTGGGGTCCCTGTTATAGATCGTATATTGGGGCCCCTGTTATAGATCGTACATTGGGGCCCCTGTTATATATAGTACATTGGGGCCCCTGTTATAGATTGTACATTGGGGCCCCTGTTATAGATTGTACATTGGGGCCCCTGTTATAGATCGTACATTGGGGCCCCTGTTATAGATTGTACATTGGGGCCCCTGTTATAGATCGTACATTGGGGCCCCTGTTATAGATCGTACATTGGGGCCCCTGTTATAGATTGTACATTGGGGCCCCTGTTTTTTGATTGTACTTGGGGCCCCTGTTATAGGGTTGTACATTGGGGCCCCTGTTTAGATCGTACATTGGGGGCCCCTGTTAACAGATCGTACATGGGGCTCCGTTATTTGATTGTACATCGGGGCCCCTGTTATAGATCGTTTCATTGGGGCCCTGTTAAAAGATTGTACATTGGGGCCACTGTTATAGTTTGTACATTGGGGCTCCTGTTATAGTACATTGGGGCCCCTGTTATAGATCGTACATTGGGGCCCCTGTTATAGGTTGTACATTGGGGCCCCGGTTATAGATCCTACATTGGGGCCCCTGTTATAGATCGTACATTGGGGCCCCTGTTATAGATCGTACATTGGGGCCCGTTATAGATTGTACATTGGGCCACGGTTATAGATCATACATTGGGGCCCCTGTTATAGATCGTATATTGGGGCCCGTGCTATAGATCGTACATTGGGGCCCCTGTTATAGATCTTACATTGGGGCCCCTGTTATAGATTGTACATTGGGGCCCCTGTTATAGATTGTACATCGGGGCCCCTGTTATAGATTGTACCTTGGGGCCCCTGTTATAGATTGTACATCTGGGCCCCTGTTATAGATCGTACATTGGGGCCCCTGTTATAGATCGTACATTGGGGCCCCTGTTATAGATCGTACATTGGGGCCCCTGTTATAGATTGTACATTGGGGCCCCTGTTATAGATCGTACATTGGGGCCCCTGTTATAGATTGTACATTGGGGCCCCTGTTATACATCATACATTGGGGCCCCTGTTATAGATTGTACATTGGGGCCCCTGTTATAGGTTGTACATTGAGGCCCCTGTTATAGATTGTACATTGGGGCCCCTGTTATAGATTGTACATTGGGGCCCCTGTTATAGATTGTACATCGGGGCCCCTGTTATAGATTGTACATTGGGGCCCCTGTTATAGATCGTACATTGGGGCCCCTGTTATAGATCGTACATTGGGGCCCCTGTTATAGATCGTACATTGGGGCCCCTGTTATAGATCGTACATTGGGGCCCCTGTTATAGATCGTACATTGGGGCCCCTGTTATAGACCCAATATCTCACAACGTGCCGTCATCTCAGCGCTGAAGATCCCGACTCCAGGAGACATTGGGGAACATCCAGGAACAAACTGGAAACACTGGGAGCAAACCAGTGCCTGCGCCGGCCAATCACAGCCAGCCAGAGGGGCAGGACTACATTTCCCATAAAGGCCTCGTTCACACGGCGTAGTTGCCGACAGATTGGCGCCGTATACCGCGCTTCAATACGGCGCCAATCCGTCGGAGTCATTACGGTAACCCACTGCTCTCCTAGAGAACTATGGATTCCGTCTCTCCTCCCCGCTCTGTGAATCCGCCGCGGGGGGAGAAAGTGATATGCACATTATTTACGGAACGGTCGCGCTGTAAACAATGCATTGTCTATGGGGCCGGGAGCGGCGCCCCCGCCGCGCTCCGGCCCCGCCCCCATCCCGCCCCTTATTCACGGCGGATTTGTGAGCTCAAGACGGCGCACAAATCCGTCGGGAATAAGCCGTGTGAACGGGGCCTAAGCCTCAGTGTCAGGTGATTAGAATGCAGGGTTAATTGCTGGATGGTTGTATTGATGGCAAATTACTGACTGCAGCCTAGGAGGTAAGTGCTGAGCCGTGTATCTAATCCTATCCTGTGTGATACCGTCTGCCGAGCCGTGTATCTGATCCTATCCCGTGTGATACCGTCTGCTGAGCCGTGTATCTAATCCTATCCTGTGTGATACCGACTGCTGAGCCGTGTATCCAATCCTATCCTGTGTGATACCGTCTGCTGAGCTGTTTATCTAATCCTATCCCGTGTGATAGCGTCTGCTGAGCTGTGTATCTAGTCCTATCCCGTGTGATACCGTCTCCTGTGCCATGTATCTAATCCTATCCTGTGTGATACTGTCTGCTGTGCGGTGTATCTAATCCTATCCCGTGTGATACCGTCTCCTGTGCCATGTATCTAATCCTATCCTGTGTGATACTGTCTGCTGTGCCGTGTATCTAGTCCTATCCCGTGTGATACCGTCTCCTGTGCCGTGTATCTAATCCTATCCTGTGTGATACTGTCTGCTGAGCTGTGTATCTAGTACTATCCCGTGTGATACCGTCTCCTGTGCCATGTATCTAATCCTATCCTGTGTGATACTGTCTGCTGAGCTGTGTATCTAGTCCTATCCCGTGTGATACCGTCTCCTGTGCCGTGTATCTAATCCTACCATGTGTGATACCGTCTGCTCAGCAGTGTATCTAATCCTATCCTGTGTGATACCGTCTGCTGAGCCGTGTATCTAATCCTATCCTGTGTGATATCTTCTGCTGAGCTGTGTATCTAATCCTATCCTGTGTGATACCGTCTGCTGAGCTGTGTATCTAATCCTATCCTGTGTGATGCCGTCTGCTGAGCTGTGTATCTAATCCTATCCTGTGTGATACCGTCTGCTGAGCCGTGTATCTAATCCTATCCTGTGTGATACCGTCTGCTGAGCTGTGTATCTAATCCTATCCTGTGTGATACTCTCTGCTGAGCTGTGTATCTAATCCTATCCTGTGTGATACTGTCTGCTGAGCTGTGTATCTGATCCTATCCTGTGTGATACTGTCTGCTGAGCTGTGTATCTAATCCTATCCTGTGTGATACTCCCTGCTGAGCTGTGTATCTAATCCTATCCTGTGTGATACCGTCTGCTGAGCTGTGTATCTAATCCTATCCTGTGTGATACTGTCTGCTGAGCTGTGTATCTAATCCTATCCTGTGTGATACCATCTGCTGAGCCGTGTATCTAATCCTATCCTGTGTGATACCGTCTGCTGAGCTGTGTATCTGATCCTATCCTGTGGGATACCGTCTGCTGAGCTGTGTATCTAATCCTATCCTGTGTGATACTGACTGCTGAGCCGTGTATCCAATCCTATCCTGTGTGATACACTCTGCTGAGCTGTGTATCTAATCCTATCCTGTGTGATACCGTCTGCTGAGCTGTGTATCTAATCCTATCCTGTGTGATACTCTCTGCTGAGCTGTGTATCTAATCCTATCCTGTGTGATACTCTCTGCTGAGCTGTGTATCTAATCCTATCCTGTGTGATACTGTCTGCTGAGCTGTGTATCTGATCCTATCCTGTGGGATACCGTCTGCTGAGCTGTGTATCTAATCCTATCCTGTGGGATACCGTCTGCTGTGCTGTGTATCTAATCCTCTCCTGTGTGATACTGTCTGCTGAGCCGTGTATCTGATCCTATCCTGTGTGATACTGTCTGCTGAGCTGTGTATCTGATCCTATCCTGTGTGATACCGTCTGCTGAGCCGTGTATCTGATCCTATCCTGTGTGATACCGTCTGCTGAGCCGTGTATCTAATCCTATCCTGTGATGCCGTCTGCTGAGCTGTGTATCTAATCCTCTCCTGTGTGATACTGTCTGCTGAGCTGTGTATCTAATGAGCAAGATTAGGGTTATTTAGTTAGAGAAAAGATGAGGGGGGACATAAGTATGTATAAATATATCTCTCCCAGGATCTATTTATACTCAGGACTGGATCTAGAACAAGGGGTCATCCTCTACAGGAAAGAAGGTTTATACATAGACATAGAAAGGGATTCTCTACTGTAAGAGCAGTGAGACTGTGGAACGCTCTGCCAGAGGAACTTGTCATGGGGAATTCACTAACAGATCAGGAAGGGTCTGGAGACATTTCTAGATGTAATAATATATCAAGTTATAGTGACCGGGATTCTGGAGAAGGGTCTGGATACATTTCTAGATGTAATAATAGAACAATTTATAGTGGACCAGGGATTCTAGGAGAGGGTCTGGAGACATTTCTAGATGTAATAATATAACAAGTTATAGTGACCGGGATTCTGGAGAAGGGTCTGGATACATTTCTAGATGTAATAATAGAACAAGTTATAGTGACCGGGATTCTGGAGAAGGGTCTGGAGACATTTCTAGATGTAATAATAGAACAAGTTCTAGTGACCGGGATTCTGGAGAAGGGTCTGGATACATTTCTAGATGTAATAATAGAACAAGTTATAGTGACTGGGATTCTGGAGAAGGGTCTGGAGACATTTCTAGATGTAATAATAGAACAAGTTATAGTGACCGGGATTCTGGAGAAGGGTCTGGAGACATTTCTAGATGTAATAATAGAACAAGTTATAGTGACTGGGATTCTGGAGAAGGGTCGCTGATTGCCTGATTTATTTTCCCTAAAATGAGGACAATTTGCTTCTACCTCATGAGGGGGTTTTTGCTTCCTCTAGATCAACGCTATAGGGCAATATGCTGAACTGGATGGACCTCTATCTTTTTTTAGGCCTTACAAACTTTGCAACTATGTATGTAGTTTGGACATACCTGTGCATCCAAATGTGTAAGAGTGTTTAAAAAAAAAAAAAAAAAGTCTATTTCTTGTTTAATGGACACAGCGCCCCCCTCTTTTCTTCTGGCTGTGTCCGGTATTGCAGCTTCACTTTGTTCTAGTGAATGGGGATGAAATACCAGGCACAGCCATCGACCAGGGAGGCGCTGTTTCTAGAACACAAAAATTGGACCCTTTTCAGGACAATCCCTTGAAGTCTATGATAAATATGTCACCAACGTGCACTATAGTAACCGCTGGGTATCGCTTATTTCTCTTCCAGAATGGATTTTTCCAACCTCCTGGACGAGCTGAACTGCTCCATCTGCCTGAACCTCTATACAGACCCCGTATCCCTGAGGTGTGGACACAACTTCTGCCGCTCGTGTATTGTGGAGGTGCTGGATACACAGGACGGGTCCGGAGGTTACTCCTGTCCTGACTGCAGAGCAGAATATCCGGAGCGTCCGGCCCTGGAGAAGAACAGGAAGCTGGGTAATATAGTGGAGCCTGTTTCTTATCTACTCTGCCTGATGTGGAGGAGACCAGGATCTTTTGTACCTACTGCACAGAGTCTCCGGTACCGGCCGTGAGGTCCTGTCTGCAGTGTGAGAACTCTCTATGTGACGACCACCTGAGAGCCCACAACAAGATGGCGGATCATAGGTTAATAGAACCCACCGGCTCCTTTGTCAACCAGAAATGTTCCATCCACGAGAAGGTCCTGGAGTAGTATTGCCCACAGGACGCCGCTTGTCTCTGTGCGTCCTGCTGTCTGGTTGGGGAGCACACGGGACACCAGGTGGAACTTCTAGAAGAGGCTTCTGAGAAGGAGGAACTGCAGAAATATCTGGAGGAACTAAACCTGCAAAAATTAGACGTTCAGTCAAGAGCCCAGAATCTGCAGGATAATAAGAGGAAGATCCAGGAGAAAGTCTCCGATAAGAAGGAGAACAGCGGTAAGTTATTCATGGACATTAAGAGGCAACTGGAAATGGCGAAAACAAAAGCTCTGAATGAGATCTCCAGACAGGAGGAGAAGATTCTGTCCCAGATCTCTCATCAGATCCAGAAGCTGGAGATAAAGGTGGATGAGCTGACGAGGAAGATGCGTCACGTGGAGGAGATGTGTCAGGTACCCAACCCAATAAGACTCTTACAGGAAGGTGACATTACAGTACATAGTGGTGGGGAGGCGGAGGATCTGGATGAAGAGGCTGATTCTGAGGAGTCCGAGGACCTGGTCACATATGTATAGTTAACAAATATACTGAGCTTAATGTGACGGTTTTGTATGTTCTCTAATTCTATAACGGTCTTTGAATCATGTTCAAGTCCAAGTATTTCTTGTTTTCAGTAACTTTAAAGCTTTTGCTGATTTAAATTTCATGAGAAATGTTCACTGTTTTGGAATTCATTTGCACTAATTATTTTCTCTGTATTTACAGTAACTGAGCTGTTCAACCTTCTTAATAATTGGTCGCCTGAATTTACTTACGATGTGGTTCATGTTATGACCTATAAAGAGATTTGTGAATTTCTCCTAACTTTAATTAAATATTGAATTGCTTCCCAGAAATAAATTATGATTATGAATATATTACAATTCGCCACACCTCTATTTAGATTGCAAGATAAGTTTTTAAACTTCTATAGGTTAATGGAATTTCTCTAAGAGCCATTTTGTTTGACCATTCGGAGTCATTCTTGCTCTCCCGTGGTAGCCAGCTGGCCAACACCCAAAAAGGTGACCCTTTATGGTTGTATAAGTAAGTATAGTTACTATTCTATATGTAGATGTATCAGCAGGAGCCTCTGATGACAACACAGTGCATATAGAGCCTCCGGTGGGTGAATTAGTCCTGATCTTCCCCCTCCATGAGATCAGATGCAGGATCAGTGAGTGGGCCAAATGAAAATATTAATAGAGGCATTCTCCTAAAACTGATAATTGTTGATCGATCATTTAAGGTGTTGTTCCCACTTTGAACTTTTTTTTTTATTTAACTGTATCTTTATTGAATTATTCAAAAAAGCTGATAAAAAAAAAACATCATTGGTAAAGGTAAATAAAGCATAATATCCAACATATTTGGCTTTGCTATGTCCAATGATACACACGCAAACAAGGATTAGAACAGCATGAAGCCAATTCAAATTACAAGAGTACCATATTAAACAGTTTGACATAGACTGGGAAGACATATAACAAGATACATAAGGAAGGGAGAGGGAAAAAACAAAAAACAAAAAAACAACACAAAAAACAACGACCCATCTATACGGAAATGAGAACAACCGTGGCAAAATTCTGCCATAATCATTGCCAGTTAAGAGTCCTGGGAGATTTTATAATACTCCCAGGGCTTCCAAATAGTGTCAAAGGCCTCCAACTCATCGTCCCGTAAAGCCGTGAGATATTCCATATCCCGAATTTCCCCAATCCTTGAACATAAAGCCTCCCTAGATGGGGGCAAGGTCTGCCTCCAGCACTTAGCGATTAGGCACTTAGCTGCTGTGACTATATATAGAAAGAGTCTAGATAGATTGCGTCCTAAGGAGGGAAACGGAACATTTAGGAGGTAGGTCTGAGGTATAAGAGGAATCCAGACCTGGAGGACCTCAAAAGTTAATGCTTGAACCTTTTTCCAAAAGGGAGTCACTAACCTACATGTCCAGAATATATGTGGGATGTCCGCTCCCGGTTCCCCACACCTCCAACATATGTCTGGAAATGATTCAGTCTATGAAGTAGGGCTGGCGTGTGATACCAATACATCAGTAATTTAAACTGATTCTCTTTAGTCTGTATAGAGATAGATGACCGGGCCGCCTGTCGCCAAACACCCTGCCACTCCTCTACCGACAATGAAGACCCTAAGAACTCTTCCCACTTTGACATATAAGGGTGTTGTATCAAAGCTTCCCCAACTGGTGAAATCAGGATCTGATATATTGCCGATATCAACCCCTTTGTCGATGTCCCTAACCGACAGAGCTGTTCAAAGGCAGAGGGTTTCGAAACCCTATCAGAACCCAATACTGAGTGCATATAATGCTTAATCTGTAGGTATGAAAAAAAGGTCGTAGATGGTAACTCAAACTGTGATTGTAACGCCGGAAAAGGTTTTATCTCTAGAGTGCGAGGGTCCACCACGTCTGCAAATTGGAAAAGTTGGTTTGCAAACCAAGGCCTCCATCTAGCATCCATTCCATCTCTCTGAAGTAACGGATGAAATAAAAAAGATGTCATGGGGGAGGCCTCAGAGCACAAAGCAAACCTTCTATAACACCTCTGCCATACAGCTCTCGTCAGAGACATGGAATTTAGTAACGGCCGCTCAATGCCAATCGTGGAGGTGGCCCAGAGTAGAGAGTTAGGGTGGATAGGTGTCAGCCACATCTTCTCGATTTCCATCCATCTAGAATATGCGTATAATGACGACCAGGCAGGGATGGCCCTCAACTGTGCCGCCCAGTAGTACTTAACCACGTCCGGGACCGATAGTCCGCCATCCTTTCTTCCCGTTAACAAGACGTCCCTAGATATCCTATGCCGCCTGCGAGCCCATATAAAATGAATGAAGCTTGCTTGCAAAGATCGAAGGGTCGCCAGGGGCACTGGTACCGGGAGAGTCTCAAACAGGTACATCAATTTCGGCAAGAGTGACATTTTTATGGCTGCAATCCGGCCAAAGAGGGATAATGCCAGTTTATTCCAACGGTCCAAGAGGTGCTTAATTTCCACTAACAGTTTTGGGAAGTTGTGTTTAAAAAGTGAAGTATATTCTGGGGTCAAAAAAATTCCCAAATACTTTAGACTATCCAATTTCCATCTATAATTATAGTTTGCTTTCAGAAGGACGACCTGCTCCTCCGATATACCTATTGGCAGGGCCTCCGTCTTAGATGTATTTATCTTATATCCAGACAAACGGCCAAATTGACCTAACAGAGAATGCAAATTAGGTAGTGTAATTGCCAGGTTGGTAAGGGTTAATAACACATCATCTGCATATAACGAAATTTTGAACTCTTTTCCTCCAACCCCCACCCCCGCAATATCTGGAGATAATCTAATCGCAGCTGCCAGGGGTTCGATGGACAGGGCAAACAGGAGGGGGGAGAGAGGACATCCCTGTCTAGTCCCATTGCGAATAGTTATTTTTGGGGACATAGCATGGGGTAACCTAATAGTAGCAGTCGGATGGGAGTAGATCCCCCGGAGCGCAGCGACAAAAGGGCCACCGATCCCAAACGCCTGCAGTGTATGAAACATAAATGACCAATTAAGACGGTCAAATGCCTTTTCGGCATCAAGGCTTAGGAGAAGCATAGACTCCCCTCTTTTGTTTACAATGTCGATGAGATCAATGGCCCTTCTGGTGTTATCCCCCCCCCTGCCAGCATGGAACAAATCCGACCTGATCTCTGTTAACTAGACCTGGCAAATGAAGGGAGAGTCTATTAGCTAAAATTTTAGTGAAAATTTTCATATCTGTGTTCAACAATGCTATGGGTCTATAACTACCGCACTCCAGGGGATCCCCACCCGGTTTAGGTATCAATGTAATGTAGGAGTGTAGCAATGCCTCTGGGACGGGGGAGCCTTTTAAAAAGGAGTTATACAGAGCTGTCATGTTCGGGAGTATTTGGGGCTGGAAAATCTGATAATATAAGTAAGTAAGTCCATCTGGGCCTGGCGCTTTGCCTGAGGGGAGGTGTTTAATGGTATCTAAAATTTCCTCCGCCGTAATAGCTGCATTTAAAGAGTCCAGAGCCTCCGCAGAGAGCTTTGGAAGTCGACAGGAATTCAAAAATTGTGTAAGCACTCCATCCCGATCTACCCTATCTGTGGGTAAGGTGTCCGGGATGTTGTATAGATTCGTAAAAAATGAGTGGAATATGTCCGCTATAGCTTGAGGATCATAAATAGGCACCCCTCTTTCATTCAGCAAAGCATGTGGAGTGAGGCGCTGCGTTTCATCCCGTAACATCTTAGCCAAGAGTGTATGCGCTTTATTGGCTCTTTCATAATATTTGTGTTTTGTAAATGCCAACATTTTTTCAGCTCTGTGCAAGGCCAGACTCCTCAAGCTAGCTCTTAAAGAGACTATTCTCCTCAGGATATTTTTGCTAGGACTCGATACTAGCCTATCTTCCAGTTGCTTAAGCTCTGCTGAGTATTCCCTCCATTTTGTCTGCCTATCCCTTTTCAATCGGGTGCCCAGTGCTATGCAGTGTCCCCGGAACACGGCCTTATGGGCCTCCCAAAGAACAGTGGGTGAGGAGACTGAACCCGTATTAACCTCAAAATAATCCACAAGATGTTGTCACAATTCTTCTCTGTGCACTGGGTTTTTTAACAGAGACTCATTAAGTCTCCAATGACACACCCGGGTTGCTAAGCCTGAGGCCTTAAGAGACAGACTGACTGGGGCGTGATCAGACCACGTTATGGTTCCTATTTCAGCAGATTCCATCATTCTGAGAGCCAGAATATTTCCAAAGAAATAGTCCAGCCTAGAGTGAGACTGGTGTGGATTAGAGAAAAAAGTATAAGTCCTTTCGGAAGGATGCACAATCCTCCAAAGATCAAACAATCTGAATCCGCGAATAAGCTGTCTGAAGCCCTTAGACTGACTAGGCTGGGTCGCTGCGCGGGGGGGACCCTTCATTGAAAACTTATCGTAGAGTTCTGAAAAAATTAGGTTAAAATCTCCCCCTATTATAAGAGCTGAAGGAGGGAAACGGGATAATTTGTTTAATAGACTGTTTAGGAAAGTTAATTGACCAATGTTGGGGGCATAGACATTACATAATACCATAGGGGAACCTCCCATTGTGCCCTCTAAAATCATGTAACGGCCACCTGGATCTATCAGGGAACTCGATATCAGAACGGGGCACGTGTTAGAAAGTAATATTGCCACTCCTGCCTTTTTTTAATCCTGTGACGCCACATAACTAATTGGGTACAGCTGTTTAAGAAAGTTAAAGTTTCCTGTCTTGTTAAAATGCGTCTCTTGGATAAACACCAAGTCAGGCCTATTAGATTTAAGGTCAGCGTATAGAAGTTTTCTTTTTAAATTGGAGTTCAAACCCTTGACATTTAGAGAGTATAACTTAACCATTATGGCCCCATTGGTAACTACCAATCACCATAACCCACAGTGGTTCTCTTGTCGCCATAAGACGGGAGGTAGGAACAGAAGGAAAGGAAGTGGGAATCACGAGACAGACAAACAAACCATATAACAAATAAAGTTGTACTTGTGCATCAAGGCCTCTCATGCCTTGGGGAGGTATGCAACTCCTTAGAAAACCAGAAGTTCAATATCGAAATGGTTTCTTCCGACTTCTGACCGGAAAATAAACTATACAATTAGGGGGAGATCACCTCAGGGGAGCGCAGTGCCCAACGAACCAGGTACTGGACTGCAAGTTTCAGTACACCTAGGAGATCTCGCTGCTTCAAGATGTTGAAGTAGAATTTAGAAAAGCTGAAATATCTATGGAATCTGGTGTAATAAGGAGTAGGTAGAACATTTCTCAAAATCCCATACAGCTATACAACACATGTGAGGGGGGCAATCCTCTTAAAGTAAGAAAGTAGCATGCATTATACATTCTGGCACAGAATCATTTTAAATCTGAACGTGCTTATCAGGCTAGAAAATACCCTCATACGAGGGAAAACAGGCAACTCAAACCCAAAAAATAGCAACACATTAAACAACATTGCAGTAATGTGTGAAAGTCATTCCTGAGGGCTTAAGGCATCTGCCATCAATCACCATTAGCACATCCCCTCGCCCCAGGGATGAAATTCACAAGATTCCCGTCTCCCATACTCTACAGAAAATAGAAACAGCTATAGGAGGGGAACAGCAGAATGAGGTAAATCGACTTTCCTTTTAAAATTGCAGGTCTCAGGTAGCAGAAGAAGAGGTATATCTATTCCCAGATCTTCCAGATTTCGGCAGAGCCGATCTCTTCCGTTTGGGTTGCGCACTCTGCCACTCCGGAGTAAGGGCAGGAGGGGGATCCCTAAACTCCCAGTCCGTGAGCTCCGGTGGCAGGAACTCCAGGGTGGAGCAAAAAGATGGAAGATCTTCAAAAGTACGTAATGCTGCAGAGCCTCCATTTCTGGTGGCAATTAGCGCAAAGGGGAAGCCCCAGCGGTAGAGTATGGAGTGTTCCTTTAGGATTTCTAGCAAGGGTTTGAGGTGACGACGTTTCTGAAGTGTTATCCAGGAAAGATCAGGGAAAATCTGGATTGCAGTCCCCTGGTATTGAAGGGATCCTCGGATTCTGGCTGCTGTCAAAATTTGCTCTTTGATCTGGAACTCGTGTATACAGCATATTATATCTCGAGGACGTGAGGGAGGTCCCTTGGGTTTGAGAGCTCTATGAGCTCTGTCCATCTTGATGGATCCAGGGTTCGAGTCCCCCAGGACAGACTGGAAAATTTTTTCAAGAATCTGGAACACATTTTCCTCCCCATTTGCCTCCGGGACTCCCCTAACCCTCAGGTTGTTCCGTCTTCCTCTGTTATCCAGGTCTTCTACTTGTCGGTTGGTCTCCCGCAGGAGTTTAGCTTGGGTGGTCACAGTTGATTGCAAGGAGGAGACATACTGTCGAGTATCATCATGCGCAGTCTCAATAGACTCAACTCTCTCTGCCATGTGTCTCAAATCTGCTCTAACCGACGCGAACTCTGCCTTGAAGGTTTCTCTAATATCCAGCATAAGGTCCTTGAGGTCTTTGAGATCCCTTCTGGTTGGGAGATCACTGAGGCGAGACTGCCATCTGGGGGAAGAACAGAGATGAGAGCCTGCCGGGACCATCCCCTCTCCAAGCAACTCTGGGGATGGGCTTCGGCTCCGTAATGGTATGGTGTCGTCTGCCATCTCAGATAGGCCTGTCTGGGACAGTCAGAGGACTTGGAGGGTTAACAATAGGCAAAGACTTAGCCATTGGCCAGGACCCTCTTTTTGTTGTTTCTTAGAGGACATGTCACTGTAGGTTAATAGAGGGAGAGCAGGAGTGTCCCAAGAAGCTGTTATAGAAATCTCAGCAGTTTTCAAGGGGTAGGTACCCAGCGGTGTAGTATGATTAGACTGCTGTCTCAACTGCAATGCCGGTTCCCCAGCGGAATAGTCTTCCCCCTTTTGGGATATAGGGATGCAAGTGTCCTGATGGACCCCCTTCTGGAGATCGCAAATTAGCTGGTCAGTACTGCTGAGTGATGCAAAGCCCTTATTTGAGCCTGTAATGGGCTCTGACGTCACCTGAGCTGTAAGCTGTGGCTGTGTTTGACCCTGGATCCAGTCCCAGGACAGTGGTAGGTGAAAGTCCCTGATAGAGGGGACAATTATAGTGTCCACAGGTCTCGGGGCCAGACAGGGGGCCTGAGGGCCCTGGCAGGTACCTGTTACTGCTAGTGCCGCCGCCTGTGATGCTCCGCAGCGCTGCCGGTCTCCGCTCCCGCAGTCCGCCGCACCTGCCCGCCGGGTCAGTCTCCGCTCACCGCCTCGGCGTCTGCGTCCCCCGCAGGGTCCCAGCGTCCGGTGCTCGGGATTCACCGCCTCTGCAGCAGCTGGCGATGAACTCGCTTGCGCCCGTCCGTCCAGCAGGCAGCCGCCACACTCCGCAAGTGCCGCTGCTACTTCCGGGTCGGGCCGTGGCTCCCTCCAGCTAGGCCGCAGCTCCCTCGATGTCTCAGTGCACGGCGCAAAGAACGCCAGGAGCGAAGTCTGCCGCTTAGGTCGGGCCCCCCGTGCTTCTGGAGCAGGCGAATGTCGTCTCAGGTGCAGCTGTGCCAGGATGTCTCCGGATTGCCCCCTTATGCTGCAGCGATCCTCCGGAGCTCTGAAACTAAGCGGCCATCTTAGTCCGCGTCCAGGCCACGCCCCCCCCCCAACTTTGAACTTTGATGGCAAATCCATAAAAGTTATGAGGCTGTAGGTGGAACCCACACCTATCTCGGGAACAGAGCTCCAAAAGTTTGGGTTCAAATGGAGAGCCTGTTGCGCATGCGCTGAACTCTCCAATCTGTTTTATGGTTGTTCCCAGTACAGGTGAGCAGTTTGTTCGGCTGTGCTCTGCTCTATGCCGACACTTTTGGGGGCCCAGTCCTAAGACACACATGGGTCCCACCTCCAAGACCCGCACCTTCTCGGGAACAGGCCACTACAAATTTCTTTTCAAAACCAAGGGCCACATGTATGAAACTTTTTAGGTCTAAAACCACTTTTTTGCCCATAGGTTACTATGGGCAAAAAAGTGAGTTTTAGACCTAAACAGTTTTCATACATGTGGCCCCAAGTGTCTGTCCCACTTGTGCAAAACTCTCCATAGGAGTACCCAGTACTGTACAGGTGAGTGGTGTGTCCAGCTGTACTGGGAGCTTCCATAGAATAGAATGGAGAGTTCTGCGCATGCGCGACTATCTCTTTATTCTGAGCCGACTCTTTCAGGTGCCCAACCCAGGGATAGGTGCAAATCCCAGAGGTGATCCATATCCATTTGGGCTCTTCTCAGATTTCCAAGTGACCTTCCCTAAGACGTATCCCCTCTGATAACCAAAGCTGGTGCCATTTCCTTATCCGCCATTTGTACAATGTTCTGCCATCTGGACAGAGATTCCTATTGTTCTACCTCCAATTGACCCCTGAATTCCATCACGTTCCAAGAACGTTTCCTGTGAGAATCAATATAGACAGTATATTCCACTGAAACATGTGGCCCTCCATGTAGGATTCCCCCAAGTAAAATACCGTGTGTGTGTAAATATATATATAATCTCATACACCGTATTATAAGTCTTTCACTGCTTAAATGTCTGTATTTCTTACATATTGGGCCTTATGTATGAAAACTGTCTGGTGTGACAGTAAGGGTATGTTCACACAACGTTTTTGGATCCGTTTTTGCACCAGAAGAGAAACTGCATCCAAAAAATGTATCCAAAAACGCAAATGTGTTTTTGGATGCGTTTTTAAGGATCCATATTTTTATATATATATGGATATAGATATGTGTGTATACACTAGATAAAATGCAGGCAAAGAACTCGAGACTATTCACAACTGACACCATCCACAGAGGTTGTAGTTTGAAAAGGTAGAATCTTTGGTGTAATACACTAAATCGACCCCTAGAGGTCTCAATTGATCTAGAAGAACTGTTTGAACTTTAGTAACCTAATGACCTACATTTTCACTTAGAGTGGAAAGTGATTAGGTAGTAGTGTAAGAGGAAGCCCAATAGAGGGAGCTAACAACCTTTTACCTGTGTTTCAGAGGAAGCCCAATAGAGGGAGCTAACAGCATTTTACCTGTGTTTCAGAGGAAGCCCAATAGAGGGAGCTAACAGCATTTTACATGTCCCATTCAAAAAAGGCATTAGGCGGCACTACTCCTCAATTCACAAGCTGCTTGCAATTAGACAAAATAGGGAAACACAAGCTCAGAACGCCAAATAATTTTCATCGGAGGGGTGTTGCTCAGCTCCACATACAAGTAAAGTCAATCCTAGTATTCTTTGAAAAAGATATAATGGAGCGGCACTCACCAGTCTTCTCCTTCAGAATGCTTTATTAAGATAAAAATAAAAACTTACATCCGGATCGGGAGATATCACACTACACCAGTAGCAGTAGTACTAGTAGTGTGTTATCTCCCGACCCAGTTGTAAGTTTTTTATCTTAATAAAGCATTCTGAAGGAGAAGACTGGTGAGTGCCGCTCCATTATATCTTTTTCAAAGCATTTTACATGTGTTTCATCTTATAAATCACTTTTTATATATATTGAATGATATAAAAGCAGTTTTTTAGTATAGAATGGGTGTTTATAGAAGTTATTAAAAATATATGTATTAATGTTTTAGCTATATAGTTTATTATAGAATGTTGAGTGGTTTTGATATTATATTGAAACCACTCAACATTCTATAATAAACTATTTAGCTAAAACATTAATACATTTAGGTCCATACAATCCTTGTTTATTAGTGAAAAATATCAAAATGTTGTGAAAATATGGAAAAATTTGCCATTTTCAAAGTTCTGAAATTTGTGTGTACGCGTATGTCCACACAGGGTTTTGCAATACGTTTTTCGATCCAAAAACATATTGCGTAAAACATATCCAAACACGTCCCCAAAGTGTGATATGTGTTTAGATACGTTTTCTGGCCTGCAAAAACGCACCCTATAGTTTTATATAGGGCTTGTGATGCGTAAAACTAATCAAGAACTGACATGTTAATTCTTTGATCGGATCCATTAAACACATCACAAAGACGTATGTAAACCATGTATTGTCTGAACGCCGCTGCGGGTTTTTTTCTATGAACTCGATTTTAATCACAGGAACATTGTTCAATCTGTGTTTGGTTCCATTTTAGGTCTGAAAAACCTACTCGAAAATACTGAAAAGACGCTCGGTGCACATCCCCTAAGACAGTGATTCCACATAAAGTAGTTCATGTCTAGCATCTAACATATGTCCCCTGTAGGTTGGAAGCGTTTTTTTAAATATCTTTTTTTTTTTTTGAAATTTTAGTTGTTTTTCACTTTTTCAAGAAAAATTGCAACACAGATTTATTATTATTATTTTTTTTTTTTTAATGGACCAGTCCAGTTCTGACATGACTTTGAGGGGCCTGCATGATACATAACCCCATAAATGACTTCATCTAAGAAACTGCACCCATCAAACTAATCAAAACAGCATTTAGGAAGTTTATTAACGCTTTAGGTGTTTCACAGAAATTAAAGCCAAGTGGAGGTGAAATTCCACAATGTCACTTTTTTGGGCAGATTTTCAATTTTTATCCATTATTCACAGGAACATAGTAGATGTGACCAGGGAAATGAAACTCAATGTCGATGCCGTTTTCAGAGAGCTCCCATATGTGGCCCTAGTGCGCTATTTGGCTCAACCACAAGCCTCAGCGGAGGAGGAGGAGGAGCAAGACCAAACTCTGGGGTCTCATTTTCATCACAATTTCATTTTGGCGCCATTTAACACCCCCTAGAGGATATCCAACCCCCAGGTGTTTCACAAATGTTTTTGGTGTGAAAATTAAAAATTAAATTTTTCCCAATAAAATGCAGTTTTAGCTGAAAATGGTTCATTTTTCACAAGGAATTCTGGAAAAAATTCAGCACCCCTTCCTGGATCTCATCTGGGGGGTATTGTGCATTTTGGCCCCACAAGTGTTCTACAGTTTTAGCATTGGCCGTGAACACAGAGAAAAAGAAAACCCCTGCGGCTCCGCCATTGTCTTTCGTGTCTCATCTTTACAACGTTCGCCGTGCGGTATAAGTGACAGGATAACTTTACCAGGCAGTCGGTACAATTACAACAACTTGCATTTTATATTTTTTATGTTTTATTACTTTTATGCAATAACAAATTGATTGGGAAAAAAATTGTGTTTTTATGTCGTCCTGTTCTGGCCGCCATAACTTTTTTCTTTTTCTGTATATGGAGCTGCTTAAGGGCTTATTTGTTGCGGGATGAGTTGCCGGTTTCATTGGTACCTTTTTGGGATTCATATGATGCTTTGATCGCTGATTTTGAGCTGCCGGATGAACAAAAAGCAGCAATCGTGAAAGTGTTTTTTCATTTTTACTACGGTCACCGTGTGGTATAAATGACGTGCTAGCTTTACTGGAGGTCGATACGATTACAGCGATACAGAACTTTTTTTTTTTTATGTGTTGCTGCTTTTACCCAATAAAAACTTTTTGGATCGCCATAATCTGAGAGCCATAACTTTTTTTGTTTTTCCACAGAGCTGTGTAGGGGCTTGTTTTTTGTAGGATAAACTGACAATTTCATTGGTACCACATTGGGGCTTATATCGCTTTTTATGCCATTTACTGTGCAGAGGGTTGAATAAAAATCACAAATCTGCCAAATATGTGTTCTCTTTATTTTTGATCATTTTTGGAGTGATTATCATTTATAATGGGGATAAAGGTGGTGGATGTTTTTTTTTTTTTACTGTATTTAGTGTGTGTGTCGGGGGGTGGGGGGGAGGGGAGGGAAGTTACACTTGATTTTCTTACCCTTTTTTTCCACTTTTTGACGTTTGTTCCCAGATCATCAGAGACGTTTGTTCCCAAATCATCAGATCACTGGTGTAGTACATAGCAGTCCATGACTGTACTGCACTGTATTACTAAGAAAAAGCAAAATACAAGCTCACCAATGTGGTGAGGACTGCTCAGAGAAATAGGAAGCCATGAAATACAGAGGATATTCTCCAGAGTCCAACCAGGAGAAGCAAAGTTAATAAAACTTCATCTTTACTCGTTTATTGACCCCTTCACAAATTTGGACCTTCCTGAACATCCAGTTGGCGTGAAGGGTGTATGGAGTGGACTCATACACTGAGCTCGCACCATAGGCGGCGAGTGGCGGCTGTTCATCATCCGGCTCCGATCCCTTCTGTTAACACTTTAGAAGCCGCAGCATCTAAATGAATGAGGCTGCGGGCTGTTCCTCCCTCCAATGACGTAATCGTGGGGTGCCGGTCAGTTGCCATGGCACCCAGAAGCCTCATGCAGGCCTGCATAGCTGCCATGTATGTATTCCTATTACAGGGTGCAATTGGTAACAAATGAAAATCCTATATACAGCGGTACAACAATAATACCATGTGTAGGACAAGTGATTTCGCCCCATAGTGGTCAAGTATTCCAGCGGGACTAAGTATTAAAGTAAGAATAAAAGAAAAACTGTAAAAAAAATTTATTATAAATATTAAAAGTTCAAATGACCCCTCCTTTTGCTATTTTACAAATAAAAAAAGTAAAAATGAATAAAAGTGACTCATATTTGGTGTCGCCACGTCTGTAAAAGTCCAATAACCTCATTTATCCCATACGCCGAACACCAGGGAAGAAAAAAATCCCAACGCCAAAATTGTGGTTTTTTTAGGTCAATTCATATCCCCCAAAATTTGGGAAAAAGGGGTTTTTTTTAAAAATCCCCTCTATCCCAAAAATTTTCCCAATAAAAAAGCCCCTACTCAGGGGGAAAAAACCTTGAAATTTTTAACACTTAAAGTTCTGAAAACTGTCAAGAGTAAGATGTCTTTGTTCCCATAGCGACCAATCAGAGTCAAAAAACCCAAATCAGACCCTTTAAAAACCCAATCAAGCTCAAAAAAAACCAATCGAGCCATAAAACCCAGAGTCATATGCCCAATCAAGCCCATAGCAAAAAATCAGACCTCAAAACCCCAATCAGACCTCACAGAAACCCAAATCAGACCACTAGCAACCGGGGTCATACGCCCAATCAGAGCCCATAGTAACCAAATCAGAGCTATAGAAACCCTTTGCCCATAAAAAACCAACCAGAGCCCAAAGCAACAAATCAGAGATCATAGCTAAAAATCAGAGCCCACAGCAACCAATCGGAGCTCATAGCAACCAGAGCTCAAAGCAATCAGAGCTCATAGCGACCATCGGCCCTAAAAACCCAATCAAGCCCAAGAAAACCAATAGACCCCTTTGACCATCAGAGTATAGCAACCAATCAGAGCCCCGAAACCAATCAGAGCCCATAGTGCCAATCGGGGCTCATAGCCACCAATCAAGTCATAGCAAAAAATCGAGCCCACAGCGACCAATCAAGCTCGTGGCTTGACATTTTCATACATAAGGCCCTTGGGTTCCCCCTGGGGTTTCTTCACATAATTTTTTTGCCCGTTACGGAATATATTTGTGCTTATTTTTTGGAATTTCATTATTACCTATGACCCCCGCCCTGTGGCCTTTAGCAAGGGAATAGAGGGACCAAAAGGCAGCTATGAAGCTAGGGGTTTTTTTTGCCATGGCAACCAAATGTCCCCCTGCAGCGCCGTCCTCACTCACTTATATTACTCTATGGTATTTCTATATAGAAATGGTGTAGCTCTCTTTCTGATTGGACAATATGAATTTCCCTCTACTGTTCTTCCTCCAATGAAATTCTTTTTAATTATAGTCCCCATTTTTAAATGTTCTAATGGGCTTGTTTAAAATCTTTCAGGTTTTTAAACAGGAATCCTGATTGGTTGTGGATTTAACACCAATCATGCTGTTTGTTACTAAGTATATAAACAGCGACTGTTCTCTTTGTATGTAACACTGCAGCATCTGAGGAAGTGCTTTTTAGCACGAAACGCGTTATGCTTGCTGGTGTTTTTAATGGAATAAAATTAACCTTTTATTCTACGTTGCCACCGCACGAGGTTTTTATTTCTACGGACGAGCGCCCGCTCCTATTTTTTATTTTTCTGGTTCATAATCCTATCCTGTGTGATATCATCTGCTGAGCCGTGTATTTCATCCTATCCTGTGTGATATCATCTGCTGAGCTGTGTATCTAATCCTATCCTGTGTGATACTGTCTGCTGAGCTGTGTATCTAATCCTATCCTGTGTGATACTCGCTGCTGAGCTGTCTATCTAATCCTATCCTGTGTGATACTGTCTGCTGTACACAGGGGCGTTGCTAGGCAGTTTCATTTGGGGCACAAGCCCCGGACAAAACTGCCTGTGCCCCGAACCTCAGATTGTCGGGTTCCAGGCTGCTGCTCTGGGCCTGGAGAGCCGACGATCTATTCACCTGTATGCGTGTCCTCTGGATGCACATACAGTTCAGGGCGGCTCCTAAGTGCAGGCAGGGATGGAGGGCGACTGCAGGAGGTGAGCATAGGAGGGAGGAGGGGGCATTCTGGAAGTTCTGCAGCAGTGAGAGAGGCTCCGCCCCCTGCTGTGCTGCTTGCTCTGCTCCGCACCATCTCCTGCAGCTACATTGTCCTACCCTATCCCTAGGGCTTCAGCAGCAGACGCTCCCACAGGTAGCCACATTCTGGAGGTCTCTAGTGAGTGAGGAGCCTCACTGCAGAGATCAGGACTACATAGTATAATAGGACTGAAACAACATGAATGTGAACTGTACTGAATGCATATATGTCTGTATATACATGTGTGTATGTATATGTGCAGTGTCGGACTAGGGGGTCTGGGGCCCACAGGGGAGTTGATCTGGGTGGGCCCACCCTTGAGCTGGGGGGGCCCACCCTACTGTACGTAAAAAATTACCCGTGCCCCTCTCTACATAAATGCGCCCATATTACCACATAATACAGTGTGAAAAATCAGAAGTGTATTGTGTAGTACAATGAGCAAGTGTGAGTCATTATCTAATAGACACAGTGCTAAAGTAGCTCCATCCATATCCCCCTTCACCACATACAATTTCCCTCCCCCCTCCACCCCATACAATACCCTCCACCACATACCAATATCCCCTCCAACCCGCCAAACAATATCCCCCTCCATCCCACATACAGTATCCCCCTCCATCCCATACAATATCCCCCACCACCCATCCACCCCCACCCTCCCCCCCGCCCGCCGCTCCCCCACCCCAACCCCCCGTAGGTCCGGCAGTTCCCATCACCCGCGCCCGCACCCAACCTCCCCCCCCCGCGTCCCCCCCCCCCATCCCGAAACAAGCCACCTCCCCCACCCCCCGCCCCCCTCCCACCACCCCCCGCCCCCGACCGCATACAATATCCATCCCTCACCATCCCACATACAATATTCACCCCCACCCACATACCATCTCCCCCTCCAACCACATACAATATCCCCCACCACCTCGCATACAATATCCCGCCTCCACCCACATACAATATCCCCTCCACCACATACACAATATCCCCTCCCATCCACATACAATATCCCCCACCACCCTCAGTACAATATCCACCTCCACCGCCCACATACAATAATCCCCCCCCCCCCTCCACCCCCCACATACAATGAACCCCCTCCACCCTCATACAATAACCCCCTCCACCCACATACAATATCCCCCTCCACCCACATACAATATCCCCCCACCGCCCACATACAATAACCCCCGCACCAGCCCCCCACATACAATACCCCCCCTTCCAGCCACATACAATATGCCCCCCCTCCACCCACATACAATGATCCCCACCCCCACATAAATATCCCCTCCACCCACATACACTATTCCCCACCACCTAGCACATACAATATCCCCCTCCACCCACAAACAATATCCCCTCCCCCCCCCACCCCACAATACAATATCCCCCCACCACCCACATACAACTATCCCACTCCACCCACATATAATATCCCCCTCCACCACATACACTATCCCCCTCCACCCACATACCCTAACCCCACCACCTCCACATACAATATCCCCTCCACCCACATACAATATCCCCCCGCACCCACATACAAGATCCCCCACCACTCTCGCATACAAGATCCCCCACCACCCGCATACAATATCCCCCACAACCCGCAAACAATATCCCCTCCACCCACATACAATATCCCCATCCACCCCCATACAATATCCCCCTCCACCCAATAACAACAATCCTCCTCCACCCACATACAGATAGCTCCTCCACCCACATAACAATACCCTCCACCCACATACAATTCCCCTCCACCCACATACAATATCTCCTCCATCCCACATACAATCCCCCTCCACCCACATACACTACCCCCACCACCCGCATACAATATCCCCTCCACCCCACATACAATATCCCCCTCCACCCCACATACAATATCCCCTCCAACCCACAAACAATATCCCCCTCCACCCACAAACAATATCCCCCACCACCCCCACAATACAATTTCTCCCCTCCAACGCCACATACAACAACCCCTCCACCCACATCAATATCCCCCGCTCACCCACATACAATATCCCCCATCCACCCACATACAATAACTCCCCTCCACCCACCATACACAATATCCCCCTCCAACCCATACACTATCACCCCTCCACCCTTACAATAATCCCCCTCCACCCACAACAATATCCCCACCACCCACATACAATATCCCCCTCCACCCACATACAATATCCCCCTCCACCCACAGTACATTATCCCCCTCACCCACATACAATATCCCCACCACCCCACATCCAATATCCCCCTCCACCCACATACAACAACCTCCTCACCTCCACCCACATACAAATCTCCTCCACTCCACATACAAAACCCCACTCCACCCCCAAACAATATTGCCCACCACCCACATACAACAATATCCTCCTCCACCCACATACACTAACTCATCCCCTCCACCCCACCTACAATATCCCCCTCCACCCACAAACAATATCCCCCCACCCACATACAATATCCCCCTGCCACCCTCATACAATATCCTCTCTGTCCACCCACATTACAATAATCTCCCTCCACGTTACCCATTGGTCACGTTTCACCTCACCACCTTCAACAGATACACACCAGCAAGAAAGTAGAAGAGTAAACTCCCTATCACTGGTCAATTCAGGGACACATGTACAGCTGCCACTAAACAAATCCAATATATACCTACAACCCCGCCACAAAGAGACCACATAGAGGTCAGACACCCAGCTCCAGGTAATAACCTACAACAACCACCCATATAGAGACCACAAAGAGGTTCAGACACCAGCTCAGGTATAACCTACAACAAGCGCCGCCATATATGAGACCACAATAGAGGTCAGACACCAGCTCAGGTATAACCTACACATCGCATATTGTAAGAGCCAACATTAGAGGTCAGACACCAGCTCAAGTATAACCAACAACAATGCCATATAGGTGACCACATAGAGTCAGACACCAGCATCAGGTATACCTCTACAACACCGCCATATAGAGACCACATAGAGGTCAGGACACCAGCTCAGAGTATAATCTACAACACACCTATAGATACCACAAAGAGGTCATGCACCAGCTCAGGTATAATCTACAACACCACCATGAATACACCACATAGAGGAGTCAGACACCAAGCTCAGGTCAATCCACATTACAGTGAAATACAAACACTGATCCCAATATAGAAAGTAACTAACCCCTTACATCCATGGTACTCACCATGAGACGTCCTATTTGAGGAGTCGTTTACTCTTCTCTAAGAGTCGTTCTTTTCCCTCTCATCTGCATCCGATCCACCACCGCCATGATACTTGTCCGGCCACCACTCATCCCAGCAGAAATTATACAACAAATATCTAGAATCCTAAATTTTCCCAGCACCTCTTTAGTCATTTTTTCCCACCCTCTGTACAAACTACCCAGGGTGGAGAGCTGGTTACAAGCCATAAACTTAGAGTCTATAACCTATGGGGTTGGAGGGTGGGGAAAGTACTACCCCCCCTGGAGATAAAGCAGGAGTATATCAGAGTTTAGGGGGTCTCATTTAGGGAGTATAACAGTCAGTATAAGGGTCTCTTTTAGAAAGTATACAGGCAGTTAAGGCCTCCCCTTTATGTGAGTAAACAGGCAGATAAGGGGTCTCTTTTATGGGAGAGGACAGTGCAGTTATGGTGTTCTCTTTATAGGGAGTATACAGGCAGTTAAGGTCTCTTTTAGAAAGTATACCAGGTCAGTTAAGGCCTCCTTTAGGGAGTATACAGGCAGTGTTGAGGGCCACCTTTAGGAGTTGTAACAGGCCAGTTAGGGGTCTCTTTTAGTGAGTATTACAGGCAGTTATAGGGGGTCTCTTTAGGAGTATACAGCATTAAGGACCTCTTTTAGAAAGTATACAGGCAGTTAAGGCCTCTTTAGGGATTATACAGCAGTTTAGGTGGTCTCTTTTAGGGAGTATACAGCAGTTAGGTCTCTTATAAGAGGAGAGTACAGGCAGTTAAGGTCTCTTTTAGTAGTATACAGGTAGTTAGTGGCCACCATTAGCTAGTGTGCAGAAGTACCGCCCCCCTTTAGCTAGTGTGTAGGTAGTCAGAGGGCCCCCTTAGCTAGTGGTTAGGTAGTTCGAGGGTCCCCCTTTAGGTATCAGGGCTCCCTTAGTAAGTCTGGGCCCCTTTATATGCATGATCTCCCATTAGTATGTCAGGCCATGTCTCCCCCTTAAGTAGTCAGGGCCCCCCTTTATGAAGCCATGTTGCCCCCTTTATTTAGTCATGCCCCCCTTTTAATGTAGTCATTGGGGCCCCTTTAATGTAGTCGATAGGCCCCCCCCCCAAAATATATTAAAAAGTAGCCAGTGGGGCCCCCATAGTAGACAGTGGCCCACCATATTATCACATGTGTGCCCCCCATATTATCCTAGTGCCCCCCATAGTATCCAGTGCCCCCTTAGTAGTTCAGGCCTCCCATAGTAGTCAGGGGCCCCCCATAAGTAGCCGAGGCCTCCGCCATAGTAGTCTGGAGCCCCCCCATAGTAGCCAGGGCCCCCCATAGTAGCCAGGCCTCCCCATAATAAGTCAGGGTCCCCCCATAGTAGCCAGGGCCCCCCATAGTAATCAGGGTCCCAAAGTAATCCATGGCCCCCTTAGTAAGCGCAGGCCCCCCATAGTAGCAGGGGCCGCCCTTAGTATATCCAGGGGCCCCCTTATTAGTCTGGTGCCCCCCATTAATAGTCAGGGGGCCTCCCCAGTAGTAGTCAGGCCTCCCTAGTAGTCAGGTCCTTCCTTAGTATCAGGACCCCCATAGTAGTCAGGGACCCCATTCGTAGTCATGAGGCCCCCTTATAGCCATTTCCCCCATAGTAGCCAGGGCCCCCTTAGTAAGCCAGGCCCCCATATTAGTCATGGGCCCCCCATATAGCCAGGGGCCCCCTAGTAGTCAGTGGCCCCCCATTTAGTAGTCAGAGGCCCCCCTTAGCACCAGGGCCCCCCTTAGTAAGCCATGGCCGCCCTTAGTAGTCCGGGGCCCCCATAGTAGCCAGGGCCCCCCTTAGAAAGTCCATGGGCCCCCTATAATTCAGGGCCTCCATCAGTTAAGCCAGGTTGCCGCCCATAGTAGTCCAGGCCCCCCTTTAGTAGTCAGGGGCCCCCTTATAGTCAGGGCCCCCTTATTAGTCAGGGCCCCGCCATTAGTAGCCAGGCCCCCCATAGTAATCCAGGGCCCCCCATAGTACCAGGCCCCCCCCTTAGTAATCAGGGGCGCCGCTCTTAGTACGTCAGTGCGCCCCCATAGTAGCCAGGGCCCTCCCATAGTAGAGCCAGGGGCCCCCCATAGTAAGCCAGGGCCCACCCTCCCCTCTTATAAGTCAGGTGCCGGCCCCTTATTAGTCGAGGGCCCCCCCCCTTAATAGTCCAGTGAGTGCCCCCATAGAAGCCAGGCGCCCCCCCCCCAAGTAGCCAGTGCCCCCCCCCCATAGTTAGCCAGGGCCGCCCCCCCCCCTTAGTAGTCATGGGCCCCCCCTTAGTAGACATTGGGGCCCCCCCCTTAGTAGCCAGGGCCCCCCCCATAGTAGCCTGGGCACCCCCTTAGTAGTCATGAGGGCCCCCCCTTAGAAGCCAGGGCCCCCCTTAGTAGTCATGGGCCCCCCTTAGTAGCCAGGGGCCCCCCTTAGTAGTCCTGTGGCCCCCCCATAGTAGTCAAGGCCCACCCCCCTTAGTAGCCAGGTGCCCCTCCCCCCTTAGTATCCAGGGGTCCCCTTCCCCCCTTAGTAGGTCAGGGGCCACTCTTAGTAGTCCATTTTCCCCCAATAATGTTAGCCAGGGGCCCCCCCATAGTAAGTCAGGGCCCCCCCCTTAGTAGCCAGGGGCCCCCCTTAGTAAGTCAGGGTCCCCTCTTAGTAGTCAGGGGCCCCCCATAGTATCCCAGGGCCCCCCATAGTAGCCAGGGCCCCCCTTAGTAGTCAGGGTCCCCCCATAGTAGCCAGGGGCCCCCCCTAGTAGCCAGGGCCCCCCACCCTTAGTAGTCAGGTGCCCCTCTGAGTAGTCAGGGACCCCCCATAGTAGCCAGTGGCCCCACTTAGATAGTCTTAAAAAAAAAAAAAAACAACAACAACCAGTGCCACTTACGCTGGCTCCGCTCCCTCTCCTGCTCCGGCTCCCGTCAGGTATCCCGGCCGCTCGAGCTCCCGCCGGCTCGTACTGGCGCCCTAGCATAGTGCGGCGCGGTGAATGACGTCACCGCGCCGCCATACGTCAGCATTCAGGGTCCGGCGCCACAGCATGCTTAAGGCCTGATTCTGTGTTCAGCCCAGCCTGGGATGTATCAGCGTAGCGTCAGTCGCTAGTGCTCAGGTTGCTCCGCAGGAACACCGCGGCGCAGCCCCGGAGACAAATCGTCCCCAACTCCCGGCTGGTCTCAGGTCGCTCGGTGACGCGGGACCCGTGCGTCCCAGTGACCGTGAAATCTCGCACTGCCCCGTGGTCGCGACGGCAACTTGCCACCTTGTCCCGCATCGGCTCGGTGGGGCCCACCGGGTGGAAATCCCCGGTCCCCCGCGCCCAGTCCGAGCCTGTAAATGTGTTATGTATCTATGTTTTTGGTCATACATGTGTGTATGATATGTATTGTACGGCATGGGTAGCGGTGGTCGTCTCCTGTGTAGACTTGTCACAATGTTCAGCGGGCACAGAAGTCCAATGACACCAAAAAGTTTCATTTAAAACTGACCGCAGTCAGCATTTATTATTTGGCATGTCTGTATAGAAAACATAACAAACCAAAACAAAATCCTATGCCTTTCCGTCCTCAAACTAAACATCAGGAGAATCCTCCCTAACCCTGTGCACGTCCTAATACCATTCACCAACAAACATCAATCCACCGTACCATTACATAAATGCTCCCCCAGGCTGTAGCAATGAACCTGGTCCCAGGCTGAGAGAGTGAGTGTCTGGCATGCTCCGGACCTATATGATGCAGACGCACCTGAACTTAATCAGCCAGCCCAAAGACCCGACTTGCCCAGGTGGATGGGGCCCACCCTCGCTATCACCACGTCCGATCCAAACCAGCCCTTTACAAATGTTTTTACTAAACCTACATCTAGAGATCTAATAGATCTCTGACATTGTCCTCATTCAGGTTTTGCTTGCTACCTGGCAGACATGATGTAATCTGGCAGATGTACCTTCCTACTTGACCAGTCCCCGCAGAACACTCTGTTTACAGTATGTTTTACCAATTGTGTGTGTATGTGTATATGTGTGTGTATGTGTGTGTATATGTATGTGTATATGTATGTGTCTATATGTGTATATGTGTGTATACATGTGTATATATGTGTATGTATATGTATGTAAATGTGTATGCATGTATATGTGTGTATATGTATGTATGTGTGTAAATGTGTATGTACTGTATATATGTGTGCTCATGTATTTGTGTGTGTATATGTATGTATACATTTGTGTATATGTATGTAAATGTGTATGTACTGTGTGTATGTATGTGTGTACATGTGTGTATACATATGTGTATATGTGTATGTATATGTGTGTGTATATGTGTATGTATGTGTATGTATATGTATGTAAATGTACCCCTTGAGGAAGCAAGATTTGTGCGAAACGCGTGTCGGGGTTACGAGCGCAACCCAAAAACATCTCTGGTAAATATGTTGGATTCTAGTGTATGTAATTAACTGTACAGCACCTGCTAACATCCCTGCACTGGGCCATATATACCTTGAACATCGAATTAGCGGCTGAATACATTTGTATACTTAATAAGGACTCAGTTATTTACTACTTTGTCAGTGTCCGCTACTCTGTTATTTGGCTGTGTCACAGTGTGGGAATGTATGCGGATGCGCTGTATATTCACGTACAACTACTATTTATATTTATATAGACTAGACGTCTAATCCTATACTATAATTTTTGGGATTGTGTACTCATTTTTCTTGGTGATTCTTCTTTTTTACACCGAAATTTTCTATGAATTTTAATATTTGTGATTTAAATAAAGTGATTGATGTTTTACCCTATACTCTCTTGAGTTGTTTTTTGGTTTGAGTATGTATGTAAATGTGTATGTATGTACATGTGTGTATATATGTATCTATGTATTTTGGGGGTAGTTTATGGGTGTATTATAGTTGTATATTTTGTAGTATATGTGTGTATGTGTATATTGTGTATACATGTGTTATATATGTAAGTAAATTGTATGTATGTTAGTGTGTATATATGTAGTAAATGTGTTGTGTGTATATAGTATGTAAATGTGGTGATGTATATGTGTTATTTATGGTGTATATATGTATGTAAATGTGTTAGTAGTTTGTGGTATATATTTTGTAAATGTGTATGTATGTATATGTGTGTATATATGTATGTAAATGTGTATGTGTGTATATATGTATGTAAATGTGTGTGTATGTATATGTGTGTATGTATATGTGTGTATATATGTATGTAAATGTGTATGTATGTATATGTGTGTATATATGTATGTAAATGTGTATGTATGTATATTTATTTAAATTGGTGTATGTATATGTTGGGATGTATAGTGTGTATAATGTATGAAAATGTTATGTATGTATATGTGTGTTATATGTTTTAAAATGTGTATGTATGTATATGTGTGTATACATGTGTAAATCGCGGGGCCCGTTTCCCCCCTTATTTGCACTTCAATACCCCGCCCTGCGCCCCCCGCAGTTCGGATTCAAGTTCTCATAGAGCGCTCTGGAATGCTGCTCCCCTGCTTTAATGTGATCGTATTGTACACCGGGGGAGAGAAGCGACAGGTCACTTCTTTGCGGCCATTATGCGCCACTGATAGTGGAAGTGAATGGGGCGGCGCCTCCAAAAGCCAAATCCCCTGCTTGGAAATACGCTCTGAACAGCACATACTTCCAAACCCCACGGCTGCCCTGCGGGGTCGTTCCCAAGCGTAAGTGGCCTCCCTGTCGTCCGCTTACCCTGCGTTGAAGTACGCGCTTCCAGCGGGGTCATTTCAGGCGCCCCCCCCGCCCCATCCACTTTCATCCCCTCCCCCTGAAAGAAGCGGCAGGTCACAGATTTTTACGGGCGGGCTGTGTGTGCAGGTAACAGCAGCAGGTAACCACAGCCCTCCCCGCTATGATGTTACCGTATGTACGGGGCGCACTTTGGGCGCATTACAGCACAGTTATGCCCATACATCCAACCCCTCCCGTTTTTGGCGGGGGGTCCCGCATTGGGGTCCCCTCCCGCCCCCCCGGGGGATTGGCATTCCCCCCCGCCGCCTGCAGGCGGCGGGGGCCTTTAAATTTCCCACCGGGGCAAAAGTAGCGCTGGTGCGCTACCTTTCGCCGGGACCCCCTCCACAGGGGGGTGCAGCGGCCGCGGGGGGCCCCTCACCCCCCGCGGTCTCACGTGCGGGGGGAGGCAGGAGGGATCGCTCCCTCCTCCCTCCTCCCCCGTTTTACGGGCCGGGGGTGGCCCCTACATACAGGTAACGCGCAGGGGGAAGTGACGGCGGCTGCAGGGGGGTGACGCGCGGGCCGCTCCATTCCCCCCCGCCGTGAGGAGATCGGTCGGGGGGCCCGCGCAGGGGGGGTTGGTTAGGGAAGTGGTTTTATTATTTTATTTTTTTACTTTTGGGGGCCACCCGGAACAGAGGGGCACTACCCGGGAAAAGAGGGGACACTACCCGGCAACAGAGGGGGGACTACCTGGGGTAACAGAGAGGGCAACAAACCGGCAAAAGGGGGATCACCTGGCAACAATGGGGGGACTACCTGGGAACAAGGGGGACTACCGGCTAACAAGGGGGCACTACCCCAACAGAGGGGGACTACCTGGCAAAAATGGGGCACTACCTGGCAAATGGGGGCACTACCTCTAACAGATGGGGGGACTACCGGCTAACAGAGGGGGGGCTACGGCAACAGGGGGGCACTCGGGAAAATGGGGGCACTACCCGGCAACAAAGGGGGGACTACCTCAAAAGATGGGGCACACCGGGTAAAAAGATGGGGGGGACACCTGGCAAACAGATGGGGCACTACCTGGGAAAGAGGGGACTACCTGGGGAACAGAGGGGGCCTACCTGGGAACAATGGGGGCACTACCTGGCTAACAGATGGGGGCACTACCTGGGAACAGATTGGGGGCACACCGGGAACAGAGGGGGGACTACTGGCTAACAAGGGGCACTACCTGGCTAACGAGGGGGGGACACCTGGGTAACAGAGGGGGCACTACCTGGGAAAAGAGGGGGCATACCCGGCAACAATGGGGGCACACGGCAACCAATGGGGGCCTACCTGGCTAACAGATGGGGGACTACCTGGCAAAAAGATGGGGGCACACCTGGGTAACAATGGGGGGACACCTGGCAACCAAAGGGGGAAATACCCGGAACAATGGGGACTACCTGGCCCAACATTTGGGATACCTGGGTAACAATGGGGAAACTTGCTAACAATGGGGGGCACCTACCTGGCTAAAAAAGGGGGGGACCACCCGGGTAAAACCCAAAGGGGGGGGAATCTACCCGGCTCAAAATTTTGGGTCTCCTGGCACAGGGGGGGCTCACTTGGGTACAAGGGGGGATCTACCCGCCTGTAAGGGGCCCAAACCTGGGTTTTGGGGGGGCTACTACCGGCTTAAGGGCACTACTTGGTTCTTCCAAAGCCGTATGCGTTAGGTGGGGTGGGTGTGGGTTTTTTAAGGGGGTGGAAACCGCAAGATGGGCGTGTCCCTGCAAATTCTTGCGCGGCGCGCGTAGGCGCCGCCCACTAAGGTTCCCGCTTTTTTCACTTTCAAAAGTTGGCAACTATGGTTATGCCCCACAAATACGCTCACACGTAAAACCCACTAATGTCAGTCCGTTACTTCACGCGAAATTTGGCTTCAATACTACGACGCCCCCGACATTATGGGAATTCATCAGAGAGAGCTTCAGAGGGACGTGAAATGCCGTGTGACCCGCCTTTCTGACAAAATTAACACAAAGGACCCGGGGCCCCCATGTTTTTGGGCCCAGCAACACCCCGCTGTGGATACCGTCTGCTGAGCCGTGACTAATCCTATCCTGGGATACCGTCTGCTGAGCCGTGTTCTAACCCTTTTCCCTGTGTGATCCCTTTTGCTTAACCTGTACCCAAATTCCTACCCTGTGTGATCCCGGTTTGCTGACCCTGTATCAAATTTCCTATCCTGTTGATACCGTCGGGCTGAGCTGTGGAAATCTAACCCTTATCCTTGTGTTACCGTCTGCTGACCCCGTATCTAACCCTATCCTGGGGTGATACCGTCTCTGAGCTTTTGTACTAACCCAATCTGTTTGTACCGTCCCCCGGGGCGTGTAACTGATCCTCTCCTGTTGATACTGTCTGCTGAGTGTGTATCTAATCTCTCCTCTGTGAACCGTCTGCTGAGCCGGGGTATCTAATCCTATCCTGTTTGATACTTCTGCTGGCGTGTTCAATCCCCCCTTTGTGAAAACCTTTCTGCTAAAGCTGGTATCCAAATTCCTATCCGGTGGATACCGTGCGGGTACACCTCTTTTTCCTTTGGCTGTGCCCGGGTATTGAAAGTTTTCCAAATTCCGTTCAAGTGTTTGGGGATGCAAAAACCCGGCACAGCCACCCGACAAGGGAGGCCCCTTTTCTAGAACACAAAAATTAGACCCTTTTTCGGGGACAACCCCCCTTGAAGCAATAATAAATATGTCCCCAAATGCACTATAGAAAACCGCTGGGTACGAAAAAGTCTTTTCCCAGAATGGATTGTCCCGACCTGTACGAATGAAGAGTAAATCGTGGGAAAAGGTGAACTGCTCCATTTCCTGACCTCTATACAAAAACCCCAAACCCTGAAGGGTGGACAAAAACTTCTGCGCTCGTGTATTGTGGGGGTGCTGGTATGAAGGAGAGGTTGGGAGGTTTCTTCTTTTTCCTGCTGAAAAAGCTAAATATCGGGCGCGTCGGCCCCCCTGGAAGAACGGGAAGCTGGGAAAATATATTGAAGCGTTTCAAATCTACTGCCCTGATAGGGAGGGGGACCGGGAAATCTTCTTACCTACTGCACAGAGGCTCCGGTTTACGGGCCGTGAGGCCCTTTCTGCACTGTGAAACCCTATGTGACGCCCCACCTGAGAGCCACCCCAAAAAGACGGTGGATCATAGTTTAATGAACCTACCCGGGTTTCCTTGACAACCAAAAGTTCCCCTTTCCCCGAGAAGGTCCTGGAGTAAATTTTGCCCCCAAGGGCGCCCGCTTGTCTCTATGGTTTCCCGCCCGTTGGTTGGGGGGCACAAAAGGGCACCCGGTGGGAAATTCTAGAAAAAGGCTTCTGAGAAAAAGAAAGAAAAAATGGGAAAAAATCTGGAGGAGCTAAAACCCCCAAAAAACAGAAATTTTAGACAAAATCCAGAAACTGCAGAAAAAACAAAGGAATATCCAGGAGAAAACCTCCGATAAGAGGGAGCACATCAGTAAGTTATTCATGGACGTTAAGAGGCAACTGGAAATGGCCGAAAAGCAAGCTCAGAGCGAGATTTCCAGACAGGAGGAGAAGATTCTGTCCCAGATCTCTCATCAGATCCAGAAGCTGGAGATAAAGGAGGACGAGCTGTCCAGGAACATGCGTTACCTGGAGGAGATGTGTCAGGTCACCGACCCAATAAGACTCTTACAAGAAGGTGAGGTTACAGTACATAGTCATGGAGGTGATGGGGACAAAGAGGGAGATGGGGGAGAGATCAAGTCTGAGGATGATCTGGATGTGGGACTGGTCTCAGGACAAGGGGATGTTCATGTGTCTGACACCAAAGTCCAGGATGATGGGACTGACCCAATACCGGTCCTACAAGAATCAGACCAAGGAGAAGCTCCAGTCATTGACCTCCATGTCAAGACTGGGGACCTGGATGAGGTTCTGATCTCACTGACCTTACACCGATCTATGAGGGATATTGTCACCAGTGTAACATCACAGCTCGAGTTCCATGTTCCAGACATATTGCTGGATGAGGACACGGCTAATGAATATGTAGAGTTATCAGAAGATCTGAAAACGGCAACAAAATCTGAAGAAAGACAGAACAGAGCAGGATCACCAGGAAGGTTTATACAATACTCCCAGGTGTTGAGCAGATGTGTCCTCTCCTCGGGAAGACATTACTGGGAGGTCGAGTGGAATAAGATGGGAAGTTGTGACATCGGAGTGTCCTATCCTAGTATAGAGAGGGACGGAGAGGAGTCCGGGTTTGGATGTAATGATAAATCTTGGTGTCTGATCCTGGAAGATGAGGAGGAGGAATACTCAGTGATGGACTATGAGGCCGGGCGTCTGTCGTTCTATGAGATGAGCGCCCGTATCAGACACTTGTACACCTTCACCACCTCCTTCACTGAACCCCTACATGTTGCTCTCTATGTGTATGATGAAGCCTCTGTAACCATAAGGAGTTGAGGCAGCCGTCGTCCCCGTCACATTATAAGGACATTGTTATTCCTGGAAGTATAATGCACCGTGATAGCAATAGAAGAGGGAAATAAACAATCTGCAAACTTGTGAGGTGCGACAGGAGGATCATTAATTCTTGCTGTCATCTGTTACTGGTATAATATAGGCCCTGCCCCTCCCGCTTAGCTCGTCTCCTCTGGTTGAGCTCCTCCCTTCCCACAAAGGCCCGCCCCTCCAGCTGAGCTCCGCCCCTCTCACTGAGCTCCTCCCTTCCCACAAAGCCCCTCCCACTCAGCTCCACCCATTCATAGAAGACTTGATCCAATATGGAAAACAGAAGAAAGGCGCAAACAGGAGGCGTCGATATTTCACCATTGGCTTCTAGCAAACATCTGGTCGCAGCTTCTCCCCAGAAATGTTCCCGGTGACACCTGAGGGCGATGAAATCCTTTTATAGAAATGATGTGTTTTCCTTTGTAGTTTTATTTCGGGGAATGTGCAGGAAAAGTCTAATAAAATGGATTTATATCAACTATGGTTTCTGTTCTCTAAATGTGTAACTTGCCTCAATATCATCTCTATCCACTGTCTCCGGGGGGTGCTGATGTGTATCGCAGGTCATGTGACTCTATATCCAAGTAACAGTAGTGTATGGAGGAGCAGAACTTCTCCAGTATTACTACCTCCAGCAGCGTCTTATCATGTGACCACCACACAGGTCATGTGACCACCACACAGGTCATGTGACCACTGTCCGGCCCTCACTTCCTGTTTTTTCAGGAAACTGTCTGAGATTTGTAGTTTTATTAACAGGACATAGGATTAGTGTGAGGAACAAGGAAGAATATAGATAATATTAGACTTTGGCAGAACATAAATGTAATATAAGCAGTGTATGGAAATACAATAGGAAATCATACATGGCCGACCATGTGTCTAGGCCAAGCTGCACGGTATAATACAGGGCGGCCTCAGGTAACAGGTGCAAACTGTTTTACCAGTGTTCATGTGGCTGTAAATAGCCAGAAATACAGATAATCCCTCCGCTTACTGATGATTCTCCAACAAAGGGTTAGATTAGCGAGTGTATGTTCTCTCTGTACAGTCATGAAGAGACTGTTTGGCTTCTTCTTCCCAGAATCCCTTTCACTTCCACTTTTGGCGGGAAAAACAAACAGTAAGAAATGTGGGGGAACTTACCAACACCGACCACCGGATGGCACCAGAGGCACTGATTGTGTGAAACCACATATCATGCAGTAACAGACATAGACAACATTCAGCTATAAAATATACCACACAGGCAACCCCCATAGGTCATGTGACCACCACACAGGTCATGTGACCCTGGTATCCAGGTAACAGTAGTGTATGGAGGAGCAAAACTTCTCCAGTATTACCACCTCCAGCAGTGTCTTATCATGTGATCACCACACAGGTCATGTGACCACCACACAGGTCATGTGACTCTGGTATCCGGGTAACAGTAGTGTATGGAGGAGCAGAACTTCTCCAGTATTACCCCCTCCAGCAGCATCTTATCATGTGACCACCACACAGGTCATGTGACCACCATACAGGTCATGTGACCCTGTATCCAGGTAACAGTAGTGTATGGAGGAGCAGAACTTCTCCAGTATTACTACCTCCAGCAGCGTCTTATCATGTGACCACCACACAGGTCATGTGACCCCTGGTATCCAGGTAACAGTAGTGTATGGAGGAGCAGAACTTCTCCAGTATTACCACCTCCAGCAGCGTCTTATCATGTGACCACCACACAGGTCATGTGACCACCACACAGGTCATGTGACCCTGGTATCCAGGTAACAGTAGTGTATGGAGGAGCAGAACTTCTCCAGTATTACTACCTCCAGCAGCATTTCATCATGTGATCACCTCACAGGTCATGTGACCCTGGTATCCAGGTAACAGTAGTGTATGGAGGAGCAGAACTTCTCCAGTATTACTACCTCCAGCAGCGTCTTATCATGTGACCACCACACAGGTCATGTGACCCCTGTATCCTGGTAACAGTAGTGTATGGAGGAGCAGAACTTCTCCAGTATTACTCCCTCCAGCAGCATCTTATCATGTGACCATCACACAGGTCATGTGACCCCTGGTATCCAGGTAACAGTAGTGTATGGAGGAGCAGAACTTCTCCAGTATTATCACCTCCAGCAGCGTCTTATCATGTGACCACCACACAGGTCATGTGACCACCACACCGGTCATGTGACCCTGTATCCAGGTAATAATAATAATCTTTATTTATATAGCGCCAACATATTCCGCAGCACTTTATAATTTAGAGGGTATAAGTACAGACATTACACATTAAAATAACTTGCAGATGAGACACAAGGTGTGAGGGCCCTGCTCGCAAGAGCTTACAATCTATGAGGATGTATGGGTGAGACAAAGGGTTAAGAAGTGCTAAGTTTGCAATGCTCCAGCCATGTGACATAAATAGGAGGTGGTTTACATAAAAGTTTGGTGAATCTGCCACCCAGACAGTACATCTATATATAGATAAGTGCCTGTGAGTGCCCTAGTGTTGGGAGTGACAGAGGTGTGTGATAGCAGGTGGGGGTTAGCAATTAGGGATCTTGGTAGGCCAGAATGAGAAGATATGTTCTCAGGGCCCTCTTAAAACTATGAGGGTTGTGAGTGTGCCTGATTGCCCGCGGAAGCATGTTCCAGAGAACTGGTGCAGCACGTGTGAAATCTTGGAGGCGGGCATGGGAGGTTCACACATCCAAACCCTCACTTCTGCTGCCGCCTCCACCTGAAAAATATCTCCCGTATCCGCTCATTCCTTAACTTTGAAAGCACAAAAATGCTGGTCCATGCCCTCGTCATCTCCCGCCTAGACTACTGCAACATCCTTCTCTGTGGCCTCCTATCTAGCACCCTCGCTCCCCTCCAATCCATCCTTAACTCTGCTGCCGTCTTACCCACCTCTCTCCTCGTTTATCCTTGCTCTCCCTCTTCCCAATCCCTTGCATGGTCCATTGCCCAGCGAATTCATTCAAGTACTATTGACCTACAAGGCTCTCATGACCTTCCCTCCATACATTCTCCCTTATTCTCCAGGTATCTCCCTCACGCAGTCTCCGCTCCTCACAGGACCTTCCCTCTGCTCTCCCCTTATCAGCTCCTCACACAACCGTCTCCAAGACTATCCGTGAACTCTCTCTCACTCTCACCAGCCTTTTAAAAAACAACCCTAAAAAACCATCTCTTCAGGATTGCCTATAACCAACAATAACCCACCACCAGTACACCGGCCCACAAAACATGTCTGCCCCCTCACCTTCTGTCTCTTCCCACCTTCCTTTTAGAGTGTAAGCACTCACGGGCAGGGACCTCTCTCCTTCTGTACCAGTTGTTAGTTATTAATTTGTCCCCTTTGTACTTGTTTGACCTATGTTATGTATGAAACCTGAATGTACAGCGCCCTGGAACCAAGGGCGTTCAAAAATAAATAATAATAATAATTGAGGAATGTAATCTGATATCATCAGCAGAGCGGAGAGACCGGGTAGGGTGGTAGACAGAGATGACGGAGGAGATGCAGGGGGTGCAGCGCTGTGGAGAGACCGGGTAGGGTGGTACAGAGATGAGGGAGGAGATGTAGGGGGTGCAGCGCTGTGGAGAGACCGGGTAGGGTGGTACAGAGATGAGGGTGGAGATGTAGGGAGTGAGCGCTGTGGAGAGACGGGTAGGGTAGTACAGAGATGAGGAGGAGCTGTAGGGGTGGGCAGCACTGTGGAGAGATGGGTAGGGTGGTAGACAGAGAGATGAGGAGGAGATGTAGGGAGTGCAGCACTCAGGAGTGACCGGGTAGGGTGGTACAGAGATGAGGGAGGGGATTTTAGGGAGTGCAGCACTGTGGGAAGACCTGGTTAGGTGGTACAGAGAAATGAGGAGGGGGGATGTAGGGGTGCAGGCTGTGGAGAGACTGTGTAGGGTGGTACAGAGGATGAGGGAGGAAAATGTAGGGAGTGCAGCGCTGTGGAGAGACCAGGTTCGGGTGGTAGACAGATATGAGGGGGGAGATGTAGGGGGTGCAGGGCCTGTGGAGAGACCTGGGTAGGGTGGTGGGACAGAGATGAGGGAGGAGATGGTAGAGGGTTTGCAGCACTGTGGAGAGACCGGGTAGGCTGGTAGACAGAGATGAGGGAGGAGATGTAGGGGGTGCAGGGCTGTGGAGAGTCCGGGTAGGGTGGTAGAGAGGAGGGAGGAGAAGTAGGGGGTGCAGCACTGTGGAGAGACCGGGTAGGGTGGTAAAGAAAGATGAGGGAGGAGATGTAGGGGGTGCAGCGCTGTGGAGAGAACGGGTAGGGTGGTAGAGAGATGAGGGAGGAGATATAGGGGATGCAGCACTGTGGAGAGACCGGGTAGAGTGGTAGACAGAGATGAGGGAGGAGATGTAAGGGGTGCAGTGCTGTGGGAGAGCGGGTAGTGGTGGGTAGGAGGAGAGATTGGAGGGAGGAGGGGGGTGGTTAGGGGGGAGAAAAGCAGCCCCTGTGGAGAGAGGGTAGAGTGGTAGACGAGATGAGGGAGGAGATGTAGGGGGTGCAGTGCTGTGGAGAGACGGGTAGGGTGGTAGACAGAGATGAGGGAGGAGATGAGGGCGGTGGAAGCACTGGGGGGTGAGAGAATGGGAGGTGGTAGGGGTCAGTGGGGAGGGAGGAGATGTAGGGTGGTGCAGAGTGAGAGGAGTGTAGGGGGTGACGGGAGGTTGGGTAGATGTTCTTGAGGTGCCGGAGACAGGAGCGGGCAAGGGATTGGATATAGGGGGTGAAAGACAGATCAGAATCTAGTATAATCTCAAGACAGTGGGTCTGTTGCCGAGGGAAAATAGCAGATGGGTTCAGTTAGTAGACAGGGGGGGGGGGGTGACAAGAAGTTCAGTTTTAGTGAGGTTTAGTTTAAGATAGAGGGAGGACATGATGTCAGAGACAGCGGACAGACAGTCACTGGTGTTTTGTATCAGGGCAGGAGTGAGGTCTCGGAAAGAGGTGTATAATTGGGTGTCATCAGCGTAGAGATGGTACTGGAAGTCAAATCTGCTGATGGTTTGGCCAACGGGACTGTGTAAAGTGAAAAGAGGAGAGGACCTAAAATTAATCCCTGAGTAACCCCAACTGCAAGAGGAGAAGAACTACAACTGTTCCCTCAGGTACCCCAACAGCAAATGGGTCTAGAACTGATTTCTGAGGAACCCCAACAGCAAGAGGACCTAGAACTGATCCCTGAGGAACCCCAACAGCAAGAGGACCTAGATCTGATCCCTGAGGAACCCCAACAGCAATAGGACCTAGAATCTGATCCTGAGGAATCCAACAGCAATAGGACCTAGAAACTGATCCCCGGGAACCCAACAGCAATAGGACCTAGAAATGATCCCTGGAACCCAAACAGCAAGAGGAGTAGATAAACTGATCCCTGAGGAACCCAACTGCAAAGGATCTACAACGATTTTCCTGAGGAACCCAACAGCAAATGGGTCTAGAACTGATTTCTGAGGAACCCCAACAGCAAGAGGACCTAGAACTGATCCCTGAGGAACCCCAACAGCAAGAGGACCTAGATCTGATCCCTGAGGAACCCCAACAGCAAGAGGACCTAGATCTGATCCCTGAGGAACCCCAACAGCAATAGGACCTAGAACTGATCCCTGAGGAATCCCAACGGCAATAGGACCTAGAACTGATCCCTGGAACCCCAACAGCAAGAGGACCTAGAACTGATCCCTGAGGAACCCCAACTGCAAGAGGAGAAGAACTACAACTGATCCCTCAGGAACTCCAACAGCAAATGGATCTAGAACCTATTTCTGAGGAACCCCAACAGCAAGAGGACCTAGAACTGATCCCTGAGGAACCCCAACAGCAAGAGGACCTAGAACTGATCCCTGAGGAACCCCAACAGCAAGAGGACCTAGATCTTATCCCTGAGGAACCCCAACAGCAGTAGGACCTAGAACTGATCCATGAGGAACCCCAACAGCAGTAGGACCTAGAACTGATCCATGAGGAACCCCAACAGCAAGAGGACCTAGAACTGATCCCTGAGGAATCCCAACTACAAAAGGAAGAGGAGAAGTAGAACCTGAGAATGAGACACTGAAGGAGTGGTTAGAAAGGTAGGATGAGAACCAAGAGAGAGCGGTGTCATGGAGGCCAATGGTGCTGAGCTGAGGAGAAGGTGGTGTCAAACGCTGCAGAGAGATCCAGATGAAGCAGCAACATGTAGCTGCCCTGAGATTTAGGAGGTCATTAGAGACTTTTGCTAGCGCAGTTTCTGAGGAGTGTAAGGTGCGGAAACCTGATTGCAGATGGTCGAGAAGAGAGCAGAAATATAGCAGATTAAGTCAAGAGTAGACCAAGCATTTTAGGAGTTTAGGGATGAAAGGCAGGTTAGAGACTGGTCGGTAGTTAGTAGCGCAGGACAGGTCCAGAGTGGGCTTTTATAGTAAAAGAGTTTAAAGGAGGATGGAAAAACCCAGTGGGGAGAGAGAGTTTGAAGGTGGTAGAAGGTTGCAGTCAGGTGCAAAATGACAGCTGGGGAGACGGCCTGAACACAGTGGGAGGGAATGGGGTCACAGTAGTTTTGGGTTATTGTGTAATGTTGAGATGAGGGAGATGAAATATTCTTGCTTGGCGCGGTGAAGAGCGGTGTGGTAAATCCTGAGCATGAATTTGTAGTGGAGAAAGTCTGCAGGTAGCCTTGACTCTTGGCATTGGAGGCTGTGTTTGGATTTCTTATACTTTCCCATAGGTATCAGATGACGTTCATAAGCTTTAGTTAATTAAAGTTCACATTAGGGGGTAAAATAATTTGTTTAACATTTTTGGAGACTTGACAAGTCCCCGTTCTTTAGGGATGAACCAACTACAGCGTCCCCAGCAGTGCTCTGGATTATTGGTGCCTTAAGTGGATTGAAGTTCAACATTATGCAATGATGTTTGGTGGGGGATCTGCTCTCCGTTCCTCCCGGTACTGGTGGTGGATCCTCTCTATGGACAGAAGTCACTACAAGAGCTCCATCAGGAATCCAGCTCCAGGGTGTGTAAATCAGCAGTGATCACAGTCACTGAGCTGCAGGGGTTAATACTTTACTCTCAGAAACTCTCCGCCCTTTTTATGTGAAGAAACTTTCGATTCCACATTCCATGATGGTGTCTGGTGACCTGAGGGACGAGCTGAACTGCTCCATCTGCCTGAGCCTCTATACAGACCCCGTATCCCTGAGATGTGGACACAACTTCTGCCGCTCGTGTATTGTAGGAGTGCTGCATAAACAGGACGGGTCCGGAGGTTACTCCTGTCCTGACTGCAGAGCAGAATATCCGGAGCGTCCAGCCCTGGAGAAGAACAGGAAGCTGGGTAATATAGTGGAGCGTTTTTTATCTACTCGGCCTGATCTGGAGGAGACCAGCATCTTCTGTACCTACTGCACAGAGTCTCCGGTACTGGCCGTGAGTTCCTGTCTGCACTGTGAGAACTCTCTATGTGACGACCACCTGAGAGCCCACAACAAGACGGTGGATCATAGGTTAATAGAACCCACTGACTCTTTTGGCAAGAAGAAATGTCCCGTCCACAAGAAGGTCCTGGAGTATTATTGCCCACAGGACGCAACTTGTCTCTGTGTGTCCTGCTGTATGGTTGGCAAACACAGGGGACACCAGGTGGAACTTCTAGATGAGGCTTCTGAGAAGAAGGAGATACTGAGGGAACATCTGGAGGAACTAAACTCACAAAAAGAACAAATTTTGACAAGAGTCCAGAGTCTGCAGGATAAAAAGAGGAATATCCAGGAAAAAGCCTCTGATAAGAGGGAGAATGTCAATAAGATATTTATGGACATTCAGAAAAAACTGGAAATAGCCAAAAAGAAAGCTCAGAGCGAGATCTCCAGGCAGGAGGAGAAGATTGTGTCCCAGATTTCTCATCAGATCCAGAAGGTGGAGATAAAGGTGGACGAGCTGTTGAAGAAGATGCGTCACGTGGAGGAGATGTGTCAGGTCACCGACCCAATAAGACTCTTACAAGCAGGTGACATTACAGTACATAGTCATGGAGGTGATGGGAACACAGGGGGAGATGGTGGAGAGATCAAGTCTGAGGATGATCTGGATGCAAGATTGGTGTCAGGACAAGGGGATGTTCATGTATCTGACACCAAAGTCCAGGATGATGGGACTGACCCAATACAAGAATCAGACCAGGGGGTGGCCCAAGGTGAAAAGAGTATGGCAGCAGGAGAAGAAGCTCCAGTCAGTGACCTCCATGACCAGGCTGAGGATCAGGATGAGAAAGCTGAGGATCTGGATGAGAAGGCTGAGGATCAGGATGAGAAAGCTGAGGATCTGGATGAGAAGGCTGAGGATCTGGATGAGAAGGCTGAGGATCCAGTTGAGGAGGCCGAGGATGTAGATGGGGAGGCTGAGTACCTGTATAAGGAGGCTGAAGATCTGGATCAGGAGGCTGAGGATGATGATGAGGAGCTTGAGGATCTGGATGAGGAGGCTGAGGATGATGATGAGGAGGCTGAGGATGATGATGATGAGGAGCTTGAGGATCTGGATGAGTTTCTGATCTCACTGACCTTACACCGATCTATGAGGGATATTGTCACCAGTGTAACATCACAGCTCGTGTTCCATGTTCAAGACAAATTTCTGGATGAGGACACGGCTAATGACTATGTAGAGTTATCAGAAGATCTAAAAACAGCAAAAGATGCAGAAGAAAGACAGAACAGACCAGGATCAGCAGGAAGGTTTCTACAATACTCCCAGGTATTGAGCAGATGTGTCCTCTCCTCGGGAAGACATTACTGGGAGGTTGAATGGAACCAGATGGGAAGATGTGACATCGGAGTGTCCTATCCCAATATAGAAAGGGACGGACGTGACTCTGGAACTGGATTTAATGATAAATCTTGGTGTCTGATCCTGGAAGATGAGGAGGAGGAATACTCAGTGATACATGACTGGGACAGAGAAACCCTATATTCAAAGCCAATATGTCCAATAATTGGAGTCTTCCTGGACTATGAGGCCGGGCGTCTGTCCTTCTATGAGATGAACGCCCGTATCAGGCACTTGTACACCTTCACCGCCTCCTTCACTGAACCCCTACATGTTATCTCCTATGTTCTTAATGGAGCCTCTGTAACCATAAGAAGCTGAGGCGGCCGCCATCCCCGTCACATTATAAGGACATTGTTATTCCTGGTTACATAGATATCTCGCTATATAGAGCCTCTGATGACACAATGTATATGGCGCATCCTGTGGGTGGATGTATGGGCAGCAGCCTCTGATAACACAATGTATATGGCGCCTCCTGTGGGTGGATGTATGGGCAGGAGCCTCTGATAACACAATGTATATGGCGCCTCCTGTGGGTGGATGTATCTGCAGGAGCCTCTGATAACACAATGTCTATGGCGCCCCCTGTGGGTGGATGTATCTGCAGCCTCTGATAACACAATGTATATGGCGCCTCCTGTGGGTGGATGTATGGGCAGGATCCTCTGATAACACAATGTATATGGCGCTCCCTGTGGGTGGATGTATCTGCAGCCTCTGATAACACAGATAACACAATGTATATGGCGCCCCCCTGTGGGTGGATGAATGGGCAGGAGCCCCTGATAACACAATTTATATGGCGCCGCCTGTGGGTGGATGTATGGGCAGGAGCCTTGTAACACAATGTATATGGGCCCCTGTGGTGGATGTATGGGCAGCAGCTCTGATTAACACAATGTATATGGCGCCTCCTGTGGGTGGATGTATGGGCAGCAGCCTCTGATAACACAATGGATATGGCGCCTCCTTTGGGTGAATGTATCTGCAGGAGCCTCTGATAACACAATGTATATGGTGCCCCCTGTGGGTGGATGTATGGGCAGGAGCTTCTGATAACACAATGTATATGGCGCCTCCTGTGGGTGGATGTATGGGCAGGAGCCTCTTATAACACAATGTATATGGCGCCTCCTTTGGGTGGATGTATGGGCAGGAGCCTGTGATAACACAATGTATATGGCGCCTCCTTTGGGTGGATTATTCCTGTTCTCAGAGATCAGAATAAATGTATGAGCTTCTTGGAAATATTAAACGGGTTTTCTCACCACACGCTTTCGCAGACTTGAGCTGTTTCTCTATATTACAGCGTCAAATCCAGGGGCGTGTTTCTCCTCCCAGTAGGCGGGTCTCTCCTCCCAGTAGGCGGGTCTTCCCTCACTGAAGACTGGTGACATCATCATTCTATGTCAGCAGTGGGAGGGAGAGGATGTCACAGCTCTGCAGACCTCCTGTAGTGGTCAGTTCTCATGTCTGCAGAGCTGTCAACTCCCTTCACAAGCTCCTTGTATCCAGAACACCTGCATTGCTGTAAACAGTTATACATACAGCCTGAAATGATGAAACAAATGTGAGAAAAGCATGCTGTCCCCCCTCTGTCTCTGTTATCAGGCAGGAGTTAGAGGGGAACTAAGTGTATAAGGCTGTGTTATATGGGAGGGGGCGGAAGTGAATCTAGCAGCTTAAGACTCGGTAGTTGCCCAGATCCTTCATATAGAGCTATCACTGGGAGAGGAACATAGAGGAACTCAGGAAGCCTTTATTACACAGACACAGCCAGCACAGAAAGGTTCACATAGTTTCACACAGAAGGGAGTAAACACAGAGAATGCTGGAAGCCAATCACAGCACAGGGGGCGTGTCCCGACCAGGAGGCGTGTCCCAACAGGACTAAACAAAATATCAGGTAGCCAATCACAGCAAAGGGGGTGAGGCCCGACCCCCTGACTCCAGTTTTAGATGAAGGACACACAGATTAACTCATAGCTGTTATACTAAATGATTTAGATAATACAAACCAATTGCAAAAGTGCTTATTTTTACTGTCCCCATCATTACATGATTTTTGTAGCAAGAAATCCCCTTTATTGGGGAGAAAATCCAGAGACTGATATTAATATTCTATAAAATGGGAATTTGTATCTGGGATGAGAATAGGGGATGAGATGTGATCGTCCAGTCAGACCCGGGACATTTATACCTAGAATGAGATCTGCTGTGTATTTACAGTGATGGGTTTTCATGAAATATCCAGAATGTGTCGACTCTGAATGTAAGAGTTTTCCATTTTTCATTTGGTGAAGTAGAAGCTTTGTGGGGAATTCCTTGCACCTTTCTTCAGAAAGGCCCCGAAACCTCCTGTCCTGAATGAAGCAGAGTTTGTGCGGCCGCTCTCCATTCATTTCAATGGGATTTCGGAGCACAGGGGAGCGTCTGCATCCGGCTGTACTCAGAGCTCCCACAGACATGGACGACATGTATGATTTTTGGCGCCCAGGTGTCAATTTTATTGCCCGCATTAGTGGTGTAGAATGCGCCTGAATCTATGAACCTGTTCTACTGCGGGTCATACATGAGGCGCTCTCTAGCTAGTAGACCGTCTGTAACTTGCTCCGCCTCTTCTAAATGTTTCGCGCCCAGTTTTGCCGTCCTCAAGTCATAAATGTGCAGCTTCGTACGGTTGTGGTGCGACGCCTCCAGCACGTCCTCCGATCTCAGGCGCATTTCTAAGTGCTGCGGGCGCCACATAATGCGCCTAATTTTGGAGTGCGGCTGCTCATACATCGAGCGCACAGGGCTGCGCCAGTTTTTGGGCTGAAAGGACACCAGACTTCTGGCGCAGCCAAGGTCATGCATGTCGCCCTATGGCCACTTTTCCATCAAAACATCTAGTTTCAGGCCCATTCTGGAGACAGGCGAGGGTCCCAAGGGAGGCCTATCCTAGCGATACACTATCAGTGTCTAATGGTAAAACCCCTTTACCTCAGTCCTGGGCCCCCTGAGCGCTCGCTCCCCTATGGGCGACTCAGGATAAGGCTCTTTATGGCGACACCTTTCCTCACAGGTCAGTGAGATATCGGCCTAAAGCTTCCCACAGACATTGGGGCAGATTTACTTACACAGGGTAAGGAGGCCCCAAATCTACCCCAGCGGCGCGGGGCTTCTGAGGAATTTGCCGCATCTGTAGATTTGTGTTACCTATTAGACCAGTGGTCGCCTCACTCTGTAATATAAGGAGAAAATGAGATCTACCCAAAAGGAACAAATGTATCTGCATATAACAAGTTCTAGGCTCAACAGGCCTCAATGATCAAACTAACAGGAAGATGGCCCATAGCAACCAATCAGAGCCCATAGCAACCAATCAGAGCCCATAGCGACCAATCAGAGCCCATAGCGACCAATCAGAGCTCATAAGAGCCAATCAGAGCTCAGCTTTCATTTTACCAGAGCAGTGTAAGAAGTGAAAGCTGAGCTCTGATTGGCTCTTATGAACTCTGATTGGTTGCTATGGGCTCTGATTGGCTCTTATGAGCTCTGATTGGTTGCTATGGGCTCTGATTGGCTCTTATGGGCTCTGATTGGTTGCTATGGGCTGTGATGCAAATTAATTTTGATTCCCCAGATTCTGCCGTTTTCAGAGATCTCCCATATGTGGCCCTGGTGCACTATTTGCCTCAACCACAAGCCTCAAAATAGGAGGAGGAGGAGCACCTACCGGACTCTGGGGTCTCATTTTCATTACGATTTTATTTTGGCGCCATTTAACACCCGTAAAAAGACCTCATTATGGAAGCTGCCCCCTTGAGGATATCGAACCCAAGGGTGTTTCACAAATGTTTTTGGCGTGAAAATTTTAAATTGAATTTTTCCCCAAAAAATGCCGTTTTAGCTGAAAATATTTCATTTTCACCATGAATTCTGAAAAAAAATCACCACAAAATGTATTACACAATTTACTACAAGTTCAGCAATATCCTATATGTGGGTGTAAACTGCTGTTTGGGCGCATTATGGGGCGTACGAGGGAGGGGGCGCTATTTGGCTTTTAGAAGGCAGATTCCAGAAGTCGCCTCATTTTGGATTCAGCGCCCCTCATGGATCTCATCCAGGGGTGTATTGTGCATTTTGGCCCCACAGGTGTTCTACAGTTTTCTTTAGCATTGACCGTGAACACGGAGAAAAAAAAAAAAACCTGCAGCTCCGCCATTGTCTTTCGTGTCTCATCTTTACAGCGTTCGCCGTGCGGTATAAGTGACAGATAGAAATAAATAATAAAACTTACATATAATCGGTGTCGCCGCCTCCATAAAAGTCCGATCTAAAATATAACATCACTTACCCCAAAAACTGAACACCGGAGAAGAAAAATCCAAAAGCCAAAATTGCATTTTTGGGTCATTTCACGTCTCCTAAAAATTGGAACAAAAAGTGATCAGAAAAATTCCATCTATCACAAAATGGCACAAAATAAAAAAATCCACATCAGCCGGCAAGGAAAGCATCATCACCCAGGGCTGTAGAGAGGGGAACAGAACAGTAAACTTCAGAAACAGGAAATGTTTGGAGATTTTTTATGATACTAAAACATAATAAAAAAAAACTACGTATTATAGATCGTACATTGGGGCCCCTGTTATAGATCGTGCATTGGGGCCCCTGTTATAGATCGTACATTGGGGCCCCTGTTATAGATCGTACATTGGAGCCCCTGTTACAGATCGTACATTGGGCCCCCGTTATAGATCATACATTGGGGCCCCTGTTATAGATCGTACATTGGGCCCCTGTTACAGATCGTACATTGGGGCCCCTGTTACAGATCGTATATTGAGGCCCCTGTTACAGATCGTACATTGGGGCCCCTGTTATAGATCGTACATTGGGCCCCTGTTATAGATCGTACATTGGGGCCCCTGTTATAGATTGTATATTGGGGCCCCTGTCATAGGTCGTAATCTGGGCCCCTGTATAGATATACTAAATGGGGCCCCCATGTTATTACGTCTATACATTGGGGCCCGACAGATGTATCTGGCCAATGCAATATTTAACAGGGGCCCCAATGTACGATATATAACAGGGGCCCCAATGTATGGTCTATAACAGGGGCCTCAGTGTACGATCTATAACAGGGGCCCAATGTACGATCTATAACAGGGGCCCTAGTGTACGATCTATAACAGTGACCCCAATGTATAATTTATAACTGGGGCCTCAATGTACGATCTATAACAGGGGCCCCAATGTAAGACCTGTAACAGGGGCCCCAATGTACGATCTATAACATTGGGCCTAAAGCAATATCTATAATAGGGGCCCCAATGCACGATATATACATAGTTGCCAACTTTTGAAACGGAAAAAGCAGGAGATTGTAGAGGGCGGTGCGCAGAGCGTGCCGTGAAAAAATTTGCATGGACACGCCCATTTTGTCGGGGTGCCACGCCCTTCAAAAAGCCACACCCACTCCACCTAACTGCATAACGGCTTTGGAAGAAAGCCAGGTAGATGCCCTTATAGCCAAGTAGTAGCCCCCCATAACCAGGTAGTGCCCCTTACAGGAAGGTAGATGCCCCCTTGTAGCCAAGTGGATGCCCCCATGTAGCCAGGTAGATGCCCTCTTGTAGCCAGGTAGATGCCCCCTCTGTAGACAGGTAGTACCCGCTCTGTCGCCAGGTGGAGCCCAATTTGTAGCCAGGAAGATGCCCCCCGGTGTTGGCCCGGTAGATGCCCCCTTTGTTAGCCCGGTCGTTGCCCACTTTGTTAGCCGGGTAGATGCCCCCTTTGTTAGCCAGGTAGATGCACCCATTGTTGCCAGGTAGATGCCCCCTTTGTTGCCAGGTAGTGCCCCCTTTGTTAGCCAGGTAGATGCCCCCTTTGTAGCCAGGTAGTGCCCCCTTTGTTAGCCAGGTAGTGCCCCCATTGTTAGCCAGGTAGTGCCCCCATTTTTAGCCAGGTTGTGCCCCCATTGTAGCCAGGTAGTGCCTCCTCTAGTTTGCCAGGTAGACCCCCCATTGTAAGCCAGGTAGTGCCTCCCTCGTTGCCAAGATAGACCCCCATTGTAGCCAGGTATGCCCCCTGTTGCCCAGGTAGACCCCCACCCGATTGTAGCCAGGTATGCCCACTCTGTTGCCAGGTAGACCCCCCCATGAATCCAGGTAGATGCCCCCTCTGTTGAGCCAGGTAGATGCCCCCACTGTTGCCAGGTAGACCCCCATTGTAGCCAGGTCGTGCCCCCTCTGTTGCCAGGTAGAATGCCCCTCTTGTTCCGAGGTATGACCCCCCATTGTAGCCAGTAGTGCCCCCTTCTGTTGCCCAGTAAGACCTCCCCCCATGTAGCTCAGGTAGTGCCCCCTCAGTTAGCCAGGTAAACCCCCCCCATTGTAGCCAGGAGATCCCCCTCTGTTGCCAGGTAGACCCCCCCCCATATGTAGCCAGGTCGAGCCCACCTCTGTTTGCCCAGTAGACCCCCCCCCATTAGTTGCCCAGGTAGAGCCCCCCTATAACTAAATAAAAATAAAATAATAAAAGCCACTCACCTCCCCAGGCTCCTGCAGCTCCCGGCCGATCTCCTCAGCATCGCAGGGGGAAGTGAGTGCAGCCGCGCGTCACTTCCCCCTGCGACACTGAGGTGTATGTACCCCAAATAGAAAAAAAGAAAAAAAAAAAGAAAAAAATGGACCCGGCGCACGTGCAGTGGAAGTAGTAAAAAGCCCAGGCTAAAAGGTTTATCATTAAAATTTTTTATTCTTAAAAAAGCGCGGCATTAACCGAACAAAATTCAAAACATATGAACAAAAAATAAACTACGCGTTTCGCAGCGTGTAACCCGTCGCTTCATCATAAGTCAAGTAACAGAAAAAACAAAGATATAAATAAGCCGTCAATTGTTACAATAGGTTGTTACTTTTTTTAAGCAGGTAAGAGTGACGTAATAACACCTTAGTGACAGAATCGGAAAGATAATTGGAAGTAAGAAGTGTCAATCAAGGAATAAAAAAAAGAGAGCAAGAAGAAGAGACGGGAAGACAATGGAGTCTTCAGAGATCCCACGTGCATATAATCGATCTTTAAATAATGTGTTAAAAAATAAAAGCAAATGTAAACCTAAATATGTGTAGTGTGTTTTTTTGTTGTGTATTCGGGTAAGAGGAAACTATATATTAAGGGGAAGTGATACTAGATGAAATCACTACCCGAAGAAATAGTGAGTAACATGAGGAGAATTACTAAGAAAATGGTCTGAGATAGAAGTAGAAACATCCAATGGAAAGGGAGGCGGTAATACAAATAACCAATAGGGATTTAGAAACTGATTTGAATCAGTTAGCCGCTAAAACCAAGGGTTAAGCGCGCTAAATTATTTCATATCTTGAAAAATGAATTTTGATTGGTTGGGAAATAAAGAGGTTAAATTCAATATAGAGCCAATCATGTATCTAAATGAATATGGCCATATGATTTTGGATGTGCAAGTGGCGGGTACTAAGAAATAGACCAATCAGTGGTGGGATGAATGAACAAGCTGATAGGTCCTCTATTATTCCGGCGAACTACAAGTTGACGCAAAGCCAAATGAAGCTACTCCTCTATGGCAAATAACATAGAGAAATACATGAGCTGATGGCCCAAACTATGGCTAGGATCTAAAATACTATATAATGAAAATGTAGACCAAGGACAGCGTAAAATGTCAGAATAAGACATAAAATACAGAATTGCAGTACACGATGAAGAATAAAGTGAAGAAAAAGACGGCCATAAATCCCAAAGACAGAGAAGCATCCCATAGTGGACATCGTACAGGTGGATATTAATTGACCCATAGTGATCAGTCTGACTATGCATCACAATACAATTCAAGATTTTCACAATAACAAATAATGTAAATAGCAATAGTAGAACAAAAAAATTGTATCTAAGTCTCCTAAAGTAGAGCCGAGCAATTGAATATAATGCAAGAAAAGGCAGTATTATTTCTGGTACTGCTAGATCAAGATATGGTGAAAAAGCAAAATTCGATAAAATACTTAAATAACATGTATAACCTGATGAATCTTAAAATAAGAACACAAAGCCACTGTTTTGCCTTATTGTATGTTGGTATAAATATAAATAGGTTTTTTGGTTATTCAGTTATGTGCGAACATTATTGATAAAGCAAAGAAAGGTCTCCTAAAAATGAAAAAAAGATCTCAATGAGGTTATTCAATAAATTAGCCTCATAGCATCGTTGATACCTTTGGGGGACAGAGTCTGTAGTCTGTAGATCCATAACATTTCCATCTTCTGAGAGCCTGTAAGCGGTTTGGGTAATTTCGGGGATAAAATCGACCGGAGTAAATTTAGAACAGTAAAATCTCTCTGGTGAACTTTCGTTAAAATGGCGTGAGACCTATGTAGCAAATCCCCTCTTTTTATAAACGCAGGCCCTATGGCCATTTATGCGAGATTAGGGCTGGATGTTTCTACCGACATATTGAAGTTGAACAAACTGCAATCTATACAAGTAAATAACTAAGGAAACTTTTGCAATTGAGTGTGTGTTTAATTGGATAATATTTTCCTTAGTGGTTTTATGAGGTGATGTGAGACCCGAGCAATAATGCAGTACAGCATAGACAGAGAGAAGAACCACCATGGTGAACTTTCCAAATTGGGATGGAGCGTTCCTGTTGTACTTCTATGGATCTTTGATCCGGCCTGGAGCTACCAAGTTTTTTAATAATTGGTGCTCTTCTGTAAATGATACCAGTTTTTGTAGGTAAAAGTGGTGCACCTGAATAATGATCTTTTCTTGAGGATGTACAATGCCGTTCAGCGCTTTTTGTAATTCAGATCTTGAGGAATGAATTGATTAATAAGAGAGTATTTTATTCTCGAACTGTCTTCTACTAGGTTATTCCTCTTTTTTTCAAGGCAATCATTTTGTGTCCAAAATGTCAGCTTTTTTGTTGGGCATGTAATAAAAGATCTCAGGATATTTTTTCTGTTGTTAAAATATCCCTTTGAATGTGTAAAATCAAGAATCCCAATGCAGTTTTTTACGTATCCTTTTAAACTGACCAAACGGTTGTACAGAGCCGGGCTTATGGAGAGCACTTTTAAAATGAATATATGAGTTACTGTTCTACGTGTTTTGAAGTGAGTGGTTGTAATAAAATTTTGGCCCCGATTAATAGATAAATTCAGAGCCAAGAATCAATAGATTCTGTCTGTCTGCGCTTGTTATGCTACAAAAGAGATCCCTGAGGTTGTTGTTTCAGATGGTTAATGAATGAAGATGAGTCGGGGGAACCTGTCCAGTACAAAAATGAGATCGTCAATATATCTCCTTGAAAAGAGATATATATTGAAAAAAGATTGATATTAATCAACAATCTCATAGCACATGTCTCAATTTTGAGAAGAATTTTACTAAGTTTGTCACCAGACACTACTTCCCCAAAATCCTCAAAAACAACAGATACTAAAATTACCATCTTCCCAACAATGCTAGCCAAAAAAGCACAGCAGATCATAGAGAATTCGAAAAGATCAGGCTAAATATAGTAGTATAGAAGGAAATACCCCCGAACTCCCTGCTCCACCCACACTAAAACTTAGTCACCACTTTCGACACATGAAACATCAATGAGTTCAGTTGAACCAGAGCTAGCCTACAGAAATTAATTTAGACAGGTCAAAACACCCTGGCCCCCCCCTTTTTTTTTAGGAGAAAAAGCCAAACAAAACCCCATTAGCACACCCACCACGAATAAAACCAGATTCAAAAAGAAAACACACACCAGAGGTTGTAGACTGGAACCTATAGGAAAAAAAGATTGACCAACTTCCCTGATAACCCCTTCCTTACCAAATACTACTGACCTTCAAAAATTAGGGATCTTTCAACCTATCCCAACCCTCTCTCAATAAACATAAAAACAAGTCCTACAAAAGGTCTATTATTACTGTCAACTAAAAACAGACTAAATTCTTTATCGATTTATTCATCGATTTTTCAACCACCCAATTCGCAAATTGACTCTAGCGAGACATTTTTGCAATAAATCCTGTAGTGGTCAACCCAGATCCAATACTACCTCAAAATTCAGGTTAAAGGGGAAATCCAAATTTTACCCCCATTCGATCTCAGGGACATCACTTAAAACCTTCCTTGCTAAGTATTCAGACGAGCTACAATCCATCACCCCAATCCAACAACCTTCGAATTTAAATAACGATGAATTGAAAGCTCTAAAAAATCAAAGAACAATCATCATATTGTTATCAGACCGCAAGAAAGTGGGGCACAGTAATTTCTGGACTAGTCAGCATATCAACTGGAAGCTAATAACATATTGACAGATACTTCCTATTAGGAAAAGTCTGCCAATCGACCCCTTCCCAGAACTGCAACGTAAACTTATCCACCTTCTCAATGGAATGCTTTCACCATCCGAGGTCATTGTGATAAAAAAGAGAAAAAATTTCATTTACATTCCAGAACCCAGTCACCCATTCTTTTACTATCTCCCAAAAATCCATAAACATCTCACTTCTCCTCCTGCCGCCCATAAATTCTGGTAACAATTCCTCTACCTAGCCATTATCCCATTATTTGGACTTATATCTACAACCCTTTTTACTAAACTGCCAAGTTATAACTTAGGGACTCAGGACAACTCATCCAACAACTCTCTATCTTCCTACTGAAATTCCCCAACTATATCCTCATTACAGCTGACGTATCCTCACATACTCCAAAATTCAACATCCAGGATTGTAATTCCAATGGTCAAAAATATACCAGACACAGACCCCACTTTGACTACCCTGAAAAAGAATTCCTAATAAGGGTCAAGAACTAATATTCAAAAAACAATTTTCTTCTAACACAACAGCGCCATCTATATGCAGATAAGGAGGGCACTGCGATGGTACCCAGAGATGCCCCCTCTCGTAATGCTAACCTTTTTATGGGTCAAATGAGAACCGAATACCATTTATGGACAAAAATCCTTTTTCAATAAATTATCTCTTTTCACAAGAGATATATAGACGAATCTCATTTTGTTCTGGACCAGGTTCCCCGAACTCCATTCCGTCATTCATTAACCATATGAACAACAACACTAAAGGATCTTCTCTTTTGTAGCAAAAAACAAGCCGCAGAATCTATAGAATTCTTGGATCTGAATAAATCTATTAAACGATCAAATTTATTACAACCACTCACTTCAAAACCGTAGACAGTAACCATATAAACATTAAAACAGTGCTCACACCATAAGCCCTGGCTCTTTTAACATACCGTTTAGGTCAGTTTAAAAGGATACAGTAAAAACTGCACTGAGGAATGTCTGATTATACACATCAAAGGATATTTTAATAAACAGATTCCCGGGAGAAAAAATAACCTGAGAATCTTTTATATACAAGCCCAACCAAAAGCTGACATTTTGACACAAAAAGATTGCCTTGAAAAAAAAAGAATAACCTAATAGACGACAGTTTCGAGAATAAAAATACTCTCTTATTACTCAATTCAATTCCTCAAGATCTGAAATACAAAAGCGCTAGAACGGCATTGGTACATCCTCAGAAAGATCCTATTTTAGGTCCACTTTTACCTACAAACCGGTTTTATTACAGAAGAGCACCAAAAATTAAAAACGGGGTATCCAGCCGGGTCAAAGATCCTATAGAAATACAACATAAGGGTTCCACCCCAAGGGGAAAAGTTCCCATTGGTTCTTCTCTCTTGTCTATGGGTTTTGTCCCCAGATACGTCGGCCCCCATCCCTAAAATCCCACTAAGGAAATAACCCCAAAAAACAACACTCAATTGAAAAAGTTCCTTTGCATTTTTTATAAAATGCAGTTAACTTCAAAATTTCGGAGAACATCCAACCTTACACCTTCGCTTAAATGGCCCACAGGGCCTGGTAAAAAGAGGGGTTTTGTACATAGTGTCTCACGCCTTTTTTAAGAAGTTCACCAGAGGATTTTACTGTTCAAAATATCACTCCGGGGGATTTTCCCCCCAAAATTTTACCAAACGTTTACAGGTTTCCCAGAGAAGGATGTTCTGGATTTAAGATACAGACTTGCCCCCCAAAGGTTAAACATGCTACTGAGCTATTTTTAAATAACTAAAGAGACCCTTTTTTTTTTCTTTTTTAGGGGATTTCTTTGTTTTATCATAAAGTTTGCAAAAACTAGAATCCCCCAAAAAAAACCCTTTTTATCTTTATACCAACATACAAAACCAAAAAAACATGGCTGTTTGTTCTAATTTTTAAGATTCAATGGGTTTTATACATTTTTTTTAAAATTTTTTTCTTTTTTGCTTTTTCCAATTTGATTAGATCCCAAAAACAACTGTTTCTTGCATTTTATTCATTGCCCGGCTCTACTTTGGGATTTAAATTAAATTTTTTTCGTTCTTATTGCTTTTACATTTTATTGTATTGTAAAATCTAAAATTTGATGTATGATAGTCAGACTAAATTCATAGGGAAATTTTAATATCCCCTGTCGATGTCACTATGGGTTTTTTGTCTAGGGATTAAGGGGCCGTCTTTTTTTACTTTATTCCCCCTGACAAAATTCTGATTTCATGCCCTTTTTTTAAAATTTTACTCTTCCTTGGTTAAATTTTTTTATTAGTATTTTAGTTTTAGCCATATTTGGCCATACTCAAAAGTTTTTTCTCTTTTATTTGCCATAGAGGAGACTCTCTTTTCTTTGGGTCAACTTGTAGTTCCCGGTATAATAGAGGACCAATCATTTATTTCCTTTCCCATCCCACAAAGATTGGTCTATCATATTACCGCCATTAGCAAACCAATCAATGGATCTTCATATAGAAACATGTTGGCCTATTTGAATTTCCCCTCTTTATTCCAAAACCAATAAATTTTTTTTTCAAGTTATAAAATAATTTGCGGTTAACCTTGGGGTTTTGCGGAAAATGTTTCAAATCATTTTTCTAAACCCCTATTGGTTCATTTTATTTCCCCCTCCCTTTTCCCATTGGATGTTTCTCCTTTTTTTCCGACCCTCTTTCTTAGTAATTTTCCACTGTTACCCCAAATTCTTGGAGTGATTTTATCTATATCACACCCTAATAATTTTTCCCTTCCCGAATACCACAAAAAAACACACTAAACCGATTTAGGTTTACATTTCAGCTTTTTTTTTTAAAAAATATTAAAGGTCGATATATGCACTTGATCTCTGGATGACTCCATTGTCTTCCCGCTCTTCTCCCTTTCTGCTTTTTTTTTGATTTTAAATTCTTACTTCCAAATTTTCTTTGTCTTTCCCCTAAGGTTTTCTTACGCATTATCTGTAAAAAAATAAAAACCAATTGTAACAATTCCGGGATTATATAACTTTTTTTTTCTGTTACTTTTATTCTGATTAAGCGGGGACCGCCGAAAAGCGGTAAAGTTATTTTTGTTCTATGTTTTTTAATTTTTTCTCGGTAATAGGGTTTTTAAAAATAAAAAATTTTTTTGAAAAGCCCTTTTGCTGGGCTTTCCTTTCCATGATGTGCGCCCGGGGCCTTTTGTTCTTTTTTTCTATTTGTGGCAACTTTCTCCCACGGGTTTAAAAAGGAGCGACGAGACCCCCGGCTGCGTAGTAAAGGGTACGGGGTATAAAAAACCTGAAGCGTTAGGTATTGGCCTTAAAAATAAAGAGGCCAAAAAAAAGGTGGGGGAAATTCTTTCTTATATATTCCCCACTATTCAGTATAACGCTATGTGGCCCCCCCTGTTTTTCCTTTTTTGCACTTTCAAGGGAGGGGGTTTACATAAAAATTTTTATGGGGATTATCGTATATTTTCAGGCGGGGGTTTTTAAAATTGTATATGGGGAATTTTCAGTATTAAAGGGGGGGGTGTAATAATAAATTTTTTTTTTTGGGGTTATCAGAAAATTTCAGGGAGGGGGGGGAAAAATAATTGGGATATGGGGTTATCGTATATTTCAGGGGGGGTTTTTACATAAAATCCGTTTTTTGGGGGTTTTCAGATATTAAGGCAGGGGGGGTGTAACTAATAATCGTATTGGGATTATCGTTATTAAGGGAGGGGGTGCAAACCCAAATTTTTTAAAAATCGTTTTAAGGGGGATTATAATTTTAAAGGGTTTTTTATTACAGGAGGGGGGGTAATAATAACGTAATGGGGGATTATCAGTATATTTCAGGCGGGGGGGAATAATAAAGTATATGGGATTAAGTAATTTAAAGGGAGGGGGTTACATAATAATTGTTTAAAAGGGGTTTCAGTATTTCAGGGGGGGTTTTACATAAAAATCTGTATATGGGGGATTACAGTATAACAGGGAAGGGGGGGTAAAAATAATCTTATGGGGGATTATCAGTATATTTAAGGGAGGGGGTTACATAATAATTGTATTGGGGATTCAGTATATTTTCAGGCGGGTTAATATAACTTATATGGGGATTTTAGTATATTACAGGCAGGGGGTATACATAAAAATCTGTATATGGAGATTATCAGTATATTTCGAGGCGGGGAGTGCACATAATAATCTCTCTATAAGGGATTACTCAAATTATTTACAGGCGGGGGTTTGTACATCAATTATCTGTATATAGGGGATTCATCTCACAGTAATAATTAGGGGGGGTGTACATAATCTGTATTGCGGGTTTGATCAGTATATTACGGCCAGGGGGGTGTATTAACATAATAATTGTATATGGGAGCAGATTCTCATTATATTATTTGGAAGGGGGTTGTTAATTATAATCATGTCTATGGAGCTATCCAGTTAAATAGTTACAGGCAGGGGGTGTACATAAGAGTAATCCTTCAATCTAGCTGAAATTAACAGTATATTACAGGCAGTAGGTATGTACAAATTAATCTTAGTATATGGACGGCTATCCGTATATTCACAGCAGGGGGCTGTCCATACTCATCTGTATAATGGGGATTTTCAGTATCATTACAGGAAGGGGTGCAATAATATCTGTATATTGTATTGGGGAAGGTGGTTGAGCTCCCCCTCGGCAACGTAGGTCCGTTAAGGGCTTTCGACTATGAGGGTCCCCGACTTCCCGGAGATCGTGGTGTCTGGCCGTTGTCTGCTGCTAAACACTCCTGTTTTCGGTGGTTGTAACTGCGCAAGGATTATGGCCCATTACTTACACTGGATAGCACTTCTGGCCTTTTTTATTTGGGGCAATATTAGCTCACCTGAACCAAACTGACAACCGAAAGGCTTTGTTGATTCTTAAAGATATTGGTATTTGTTCCCTGAATGTGGCAGGGAAGGTTTGTTTTTCATTTTTGGGTGTAACCTAGGGTACTTTCCATTAATCCTAGGGTTTGTTGAGTACATTCATGCTACTGCACATGTGTTTCACTATTTGTCATTTGTTGACAAACTATTAGGTAGTGGTGTTAACATATTAGTAAGTATATGCTTTTGTACCTTTTTTGATCTTCAAATAAAGTTTTACTTGCTTAATTAATTGCTATATTGGGGATTATCAGTTATATTAAGGCAGGGGGGGGGTATACATCCTACTCGTGTATAATGGGGATTTTCAGTATATTACAGGCAGGGGGTGCACATAATAATCTGTATATAGAGGATTATTAGTATATTCCAAGCAGGGGGTGTACATAATAATTTGTATATTGGGGATTATCAGTATATTACAGGCGGGGGTATACAAAATAATTTGTATATAGGGGATTGCTCAGTTATTACAGGGGGGTGTACATAAATTGAATTGTATATATAGGTTTATTAGTATATTACAGGCAGGGGGTGTAATAATAATCTGTATATTTGGGATTATCAGTATATTAACAGGCTGGGGGTTGTACATAAAAATCTGTATATGGGGGACTTATCAGACAGTACTGGCACGGTGTGTACATAATATCTGATTAGGAGAGTATCGTATATTACAGGTGTGGGGGTGAAATACTAATCTGTTGTTTATAGGGAATTATCAGTATATTCAAGGCAGGAGGGTATACATAATATTGTTATGGGGATTATCAGTATATAAGGCAGGGGTGTACTTAATAATTGTTTCTAGGATTATCAGTATATTATAGGCCAAGGGCGTGACATAATATTCGGTATTCTGGGGGATTATTCAGTATATTTCAGGGGGGGTGTACATAATAATCTGTATATGGGGATTAATCAGTATATTAAGGTGGGGGCTGTGTATCATAAATAATCTTGTAAATGAGCGGGATTTATCCGTATATCAGGCTAGGGGTGTGTACATAATCAATCTAACTGGAGGGATTTTCAGTTATATTACAGCGAGGGGGTGTACATCATAATTGTATATGGGGATTATCAGTATTTTACAGGCAAAGGGGTGTACATAATCACTCTGTATATGGGATTATCGTATTAAAACAGGCAGGGGGTTGATACATAATAATGTGTTAAGGCGGCTTATCGTATAGTTAGAGGCAGGGGGTGCACATAATAATCATTATATAGGGAGTATCAGATATTATTACAGGCCAGGGGCGTGTACATAGAATGTATATAGGGATTATCAGTATATTACAGCAGCGGGGTTACTAATCTGTATATGGTTATTATCGTATCTTACGGCAGGGGGTTGTACTATATAATCTGTATATGGGTGAATTATCATTATATTATTGCGGGGTGTACATAATCAAACAGTATATTGGAGGTCATCAGTATATTACAGGCAGGGGGTTGTAATAATAATCAGTATCTAGTGGGAATAAACAGTATATGTACAGGAAGGGGGTGTACATAAGAATCTGTATATGGAGGGTATAGTTATATTCAGGCAGGGGGGGTGTACATTAATTATCTGTATATGGGGATTTTCAGATATCATCTAGACTAGGAAGGTGTGCACATAATAATCTGTATATTGGATATGGGGAAGGTGGTTGAGCTCCCCTGGCAGGTAGGTGTTTAAGGGCATAGGACTATATGAGGGTCCCCCGATTCCCTGAGAGTGGTCGTCTGGGCGTTGTCTGTCTGCTAATCTCCTGTTTTCGGGAAACCTGCGCAAGGGATTATGGAACATATTACTGTTAGATTTCTGGCCTCCTTTTTGGGCAAGATCTAGTCCCTGAACACTGAATAATATACGAACAGTGCTTTGTTGATATTTATGATTTTTGGTTATTTGTTCCTGCTTGTTGGCAGGGTAGGTCTTGTTTCCATTTTGGGTGAAACCTTGGGTAATTTTCCCATTTACCTCATGGGTTTGTTGTGAAAAGTCATGCAACTGACATTGTGTATATCTGTTGTCATTTGTTGACAATACTTATGTAGTGAGCGGGGTTAACCTTTATTATGTAATCGTATATGCTTTTGTACCTTTTTCTGATCCTGTCAACTAAAGTTTTACTGTTAATTAATCTGTAATATAGGGGATTTATCAGTACTCGATGACAGGCGGTGGTATACATAATAATCTGTATATGCGGGATCTTTACAGTTATTACAGGCAGGGGGGTTGTACCTAATAATTGTATATAGAGGATTATTGTTATATTCCTAAGCTGGGGGTGTACATTAATTAATTTGTATATAGGGACAGATTACAGTATATTACAGGGGGGGTATACAAACAAAATAATTTGTATGATAGGCGGATTATCATTATTAATACAGGGCGGGGGGTGTACTTAATGATCTGTATTTATAGGATTATCAGTATATTACAGGCAGAGGGGGTCTGTACAATAATATTCTTATATTTGGGTCTTATCAGTATTATATTACAGAGCGGGGGTGTCCATAATTAAATCGGTTAATATGGTGGGCATTATCAGTACATTACAGGGAGGGGATGTACTAATAAATCTGTTTTGGAGAGTATCAGTATATTACAGGTGGGGGTTGTAACTTAATTATCAGTTTATAACGGGATTATCAGGCTATTACAGGCAGAGGTATACTATAATAATCGCTGTCTCTGGGGATTATCAGTATATTACAGGCAAGGGGTGTAACATAATCAATCTGTTTCATAAGGGCTTATCGTATATTACACGGCAGGGGCTGTACATATATCTGTATATGGGGGTATTATCAGTAAATTACATGGCGGGGGTGTTACATTATAGTGTATATGGGGATGATCAGTATCGTTCCAGGCAGGGGGTGTCAAAAATAATAATCTGGTTATAGGCGGATTATTAGTACTATTCATGCGAGGGGGGGTGTACATAATACATCTGTAGATGGGGGATTATCTGTATATTACAGGCGGGGTGTACATAATAATATGTATATGGGGATTTCAGTAAATTACAGGGGTGGCGATGTACATAATATTTATATGGTGGGTTTATCAGTGTATTTACAGGCAGATGGGTTGTACATATTATCTGTTATAGGTGACTACATCAGTATATTACAGGCAAGGGGTGTACATAATAATCTGTTTATTAGGGATTATCTGTTATTACAGGGCGGGTGACATAAATATCTGTTAAGGGGCTTTAAAACACAATTCATTACGGGAAGGGGAAATGTACATAAATAATCCTGGGTTATAAGGTTTATCAGTTTATTACAGGCCTAGGAGTGGAGGTGTAATAATATTTGTTTTATGGGGGATTATCGATATTCAGGAACGGGGGTATACATAATAAATCTGTAATATAAGGGATTCTGCAGTATATTACGGCACGGGGCGATTGTACAATCATTTCTGTTATGGCGGTATTATCCAGTATATTACAGGCAGGGGGTGTATTAATAATCTGTATGATGGGGGATTATCACCGTATATTACAGGCGGGAGGCGAGGGTATATATAAAAATCGGTCCTATGGGGATTATCAGAATATTACAGGCGGGGGGTGTACATAAAATCTCATCTTATGGGGGATTATCAGTTGATTACAGGCGGGAGGTGATCTCAGAATAGTCTGAAATATAAGGGATTTCAGTGATTACAGGGGGGGGGGTGTACATTAATAATTGTTTCTGGGGGATTATCAGCTATATTACAGGCCAAGGGGGCTGTAGATTAATAATCTGTATATGGGGGATTATCAGCATATTCAGGCTGGGGGGTGTAATAATTAATCTGTACTATGAGGGTTTATCAGTATATTACAGGCACGGGGATGTACATAGATAATCTGTATATTGGGGGATTATCAGACTTTAAGGCTAGGGGGTGACATACTAAATCTGTATATGGTGGATTTCTCAGTATACTACAGACAGGGCGGATGTACAAATTTATCTGTATATAAGGGATTTTCCAGTAAATTACAGCAGGGGGTGTACATAATAATCTGTACTATGGGGGAATACAGTATTCTTACGCAAGTGGGGTGAACATAAATAATTGTATTTGGTGATTATCAGTATATTACACGGCGAGGGTGTACATAATATCTGTATATGGGATTATCAGTATATTACAGGCAGCGGGTGTACATATAATCTGTATCATAGGGAATTTATCCGTATATTTACAGGAGGGGGTGTACATACTATTTGTATATGGGGATTCATCAGTAAATAAGGCATGGGGTGCACATAATTAATCTGTATATGGGGTGATCATTCAGTATTCTACAGGGAGGGGGTGTAATAATGATCCTGTATATGGGGCGTTTTCAGTATCTTACAGGCAAGGGGGTGTACATAATACTTCTGTATATGGAGGATTACAGTCTCTATACAGCCAGGGGTATGGTACTCTAATTGCCATATGGGATATTTCACTTATATTACAGGCAGGGGGTTGTTAATATCTAATCTGTCTAACATGGGGATTTCAGGTATTAACTAGGCAGGGGGTGTAACATAATAATCTTGTTTTATGGGGGATGATCAGTATATTAGAGCAGGGTGTTACATAATAATCTGTATTTTGGTGATTACCTCAGTTATATTACCAGGCGAGGGGGTACTTAATAATTGGATATGGGGGATTATCAGTATATTAAGGCAGGGAGGTGTACATACTATCTGTATTATGGGGGATTCTTAGTATATTAATGCGCGGGGGGAGGGGGCTGTACATAATATTTGTCATATGGGGATTATCAGATATATTACCGGCAGAGGGTCGTAATAATAATCTGTATATAGGGCATTATAAGTATATACAGGAGGGGGTAACCATAATAATTGTATCTGGGGATAATCAGTATATTACAACCAAGGGGTGCACATTATATAAATCCTTGATCTGATGGTGAACTATCAGTATTTATAAGGCAGGGTGTTGTAAACTAATTATCTGTTTATTGGGGATTCTCAGTTTATATTACAGGAGGGGATACTACATAATAATCTTTTTATGTAGGTTTATCAGTATCTCACAGACAGCGGGGACTGTACATACATAATATGTTTGGGGATATATCTAAGTATATTTACAGGAGGCGGGTTTACTCTAATAATATGTATATGGGGATTATCAGTATATTACAGGCAGAGGGGTGGTACATATACTCTGTATATGGTGATTATCAGTAGATTAAGGCAAGGGGTGTAACATAATAATTGTATTAAGGGGATTATCAGTATATTACAGGCAGGGGGTTGCACATAAAATCCTGATATATAAGCGGATTATGTATATTAAGGCAGGGGAGAGCACTAATTATCGGTATAAAGGGGATTACTCAGTATATTTACCAGAAGGCGGGTGTACATAATCATATGTATATGGAGGATTTCAGTATATTACAGGCAGGCGGGTCCATAATAGTCTGCTATATAAGGATATCAAGTATATTTACAGGCAGGGGGTGTACATACTAATCTGTAATAAGGGATTATCTTATATTAGACAGTGCGAGGGATGTACTATATAATCTGTATATGGTGGATTTCAGTATAATACAGGCTGGGGGTTTTTACACTAAAAATCTGTATATGGGGTTATATCTTTATATTACAGGAGGGGGTGTACCTAATAATCTGATATATGGGGATATATCGGTATATATACAGCGCAGGGGGTGTAATAATAATCTGTATATAAGGGATTATCGCAGATATCTACAGGCGGGGGGGTGTACATAATAATTGTATATGGGGATTATCTGTACTATTACAGGCGGGGCGATTGTACATTAATATCTTAACATGGGGGGATTATTATCAGTATATGACAGGCAAGGGGTGTACATAATAATCTGTATATGGGTGATTATCAGTATATCACAGGCAGGGGGTGCCCATAATAATCTGTATATGGGGATTGTCAGGCGGGGGTGTACATAATGATCTGTATATATAGGATTATCAGTATATTACAGGCAGGGGGTGCAAATAATAATCTGTATATTTGGGATTATCAGTATATATACAGATCAGGGGATGTACAAATAATTGTTATGGGGGCTTATCAGTACATTAAGGCAGGGGATGTACATAATAATCTTGTATATAGAAGATTAGCAGTATGATTTTACAGGTGGGGGGTGTACATACATAATATGTTTATCAGGGCTTATCTGTCTATTTTTACAGGCAGGGCGGTATTATAATCTAATCAGTACTAAGGGGAGGGATTTTAAGTATATTACGGCACAGGGGTGTACATAATAATGGTTTATAAGGGTTTAGTAAATATTACAGGCAGGCGGCTGTACATAATAATCTGATAAAGGGGAGAATTTTCAGTATATTACAGGCAGGGGGTGGTTTGTACAAATAATCTGTATATGGGCTGATCAGTATTTTCACGGCAGATCGGTGTTTACATAATATTCTGTATATATAGGGGATTATCAGTATATTACAGCATGGGGGTGTACATAATCTGGATATGGGGATTATCAGTATCTTACGGCATGGGGGGTGCACATAATAATCTGGTATATGGGGATTATTAGTATATTACATGGGGGGGTGTACCAAATAATAATCTGTTTATGGGGGGTGTTTCAGTATATTAAGGTGGGGGTGCACATATATATTCTGTATATGGGGGATTATCAGTCTGTTACAGGCGGGGGGTGTACATAATAATCTGTATCTGGGGATTATCAGTATATTACAGGCGGGGGATGTACATAATAATCTATATGGAGGGATTATCAGTGTATTACAGGCAGGGGGTGTACATAATAATCTGTATATGGGATTATCAGAATATTACAGGCAAGGGGTGTACATAATAATTGTATAGGGGATTATAACCTATATTAAGGCAAGGGTGTAATATAATCCGTTTATAAGGGGTTATCTGGTATATTACTGCAAGGGGGAAGGGGGTGTAAACTCTAAATAATCTGTATATGGGCGATTTATCAGTATAGTACCGACAGGGGCGTATACATAATAATCTGTATATAAGGGGGTATCGTATGTTACAGGCAGTGGCGGTTTGGACTTAAAATTCATGTATATGGACGTATTATCAGTATATTACAGGTCCAGGGGGGTGTACAAATCATCTGTATATGGGGGCATTATCAGATATATTACAGGCGGGAGGTGTATAATAATCTGTATATGCGGGATTATCTGTATACTTACAGGCGGGGGGGGTGTACATAAATCTCTATATGGTGGATTATTCAGTTATATACAGGCGGGGAGCGTGTACACGATAATACTCTGTCTATGGGAGGGATTTTATCAGAATATTACAGGCAGATTATTTGTTCCTGTTTAACCGGGAATGTTACTCGGTTTATACTTTAAACTTTAGATACGCACGATTTGGGACTAGGGCAATTGAATTTTTCTGGACAAAGAGTCTACTTTACTCAGTGTTTAAGCCGTTTTTATTGGATCAGTGTAACATCTCATTTGCGTAATTTAATTTTTATTCCAATATGGCGCCTCACACTTTGTTAAAAAGTTGGGACGCCATGGGAACCCGGGTGGGCACCCGTCCTATGCCTAACTTATTTAGGTTCATTTTGCAACTCTTTTTATTAATGATGGAGGACAAAAACCATTTTTATCACATTTAGGTATTTTAAGAGATATATGTGACGACTTTGATTTTTTAATATGCGGCAAAGGTCCGTTGAATACAGCTTTTAAAATTTGTGGAGTAATCTAAATAGTTACCCGATGGGGTCTGGATTTTACCATGTCTTTTAAATTTAATCAAAATTAATTTTTAGATCTTTGTCTATTTGTGGAAGAATCACACGACTCCAGTCTGAACAAATGCATTTTTTTAAGACTTGTGATCTAAACGGATATTTGCAATTTTTAATGTACGCCATATGGATTGGCTCCGGAAGTAGCCCGTCTTTGGTTCAATTTAGGCGCATCGCGCAAAAAGTGCAGACGGAACAAAGATTTTGATATCGCAAGCGGATCGTTTGTCGGTCCAAACTTTCAGGATTAAAAAAGGGTTCCTCCTAGATTTAGTAGTAGCTGCTAGAAATAAAGCCAAAATAATAATATCAAGTGATTTTTTATCTGACTTTTAAACAAAAAAAAAATTACGTAAAAAATAGGGAAGAAAAAAATTGGATTTTATTACACTTTTTCTCACAACATAAGAAGTTTTTGTTACTAAAAAGCATTGGGAAAAAATTTTTTTTGATCCGGGTTTTTAAAACCTTCTTTCCGCTGAAAACCCCATGTTATTTATCTAGGGGCCAAAATTTAAACGCACCCCCCCGTTGAAACAATTAAAAAGGAAAAATTCAACGCCCAAACGGGTATTATCGTTGGGGTCATTTCCTTGTAAAATTTCCCCCCCAATGTAAATGTTTTGGGTTATGACTACAAGTGATAAATTTTGTTTTTTTTCTAAAGAAACATTTTTATAAAAAAGAGGTTTCTTGAAAAACTACATATGTGTATTGTATCTCATGTGCATCGGATTCAATAGTCGGGAAGACTAGCAATAAATTGTCAAAGGAAAATTAAAAAATCATCGTTTTTTAAAAAACATAAAAAAACCCAAACATGTATTTCTCGGGGATTTTTTGTAACCTCCACCTGATGATTTTTGCTACCTATATATCCCAACCCATTTTAAAAGATTCCGTTTTTTATTCCCAAAAGACTCCCCCAAAACTCTAACGAAGATCTTTTGGGGTTTTTTAAATTACACACTGAGTCCAAGGTTGAAAAACCCAGGAATTAATTACTAGGGTAGTTCTATTATAAAGAATTGTTTGTTTTTTAAAGATTTTTTTTTACTTTTTTATTTTTTATTGTAATTATTTAGATAATTTTTTTGATCAATGTTCGTTTTTCTAATGTGACCTGTGTAAGCAAGAAAAGCCGAGCCCCTTACTTCGCGGGGCATTTAAAAAACGGGATTTGTGCCCACTAGGAACCTGTGAAGAGGTTAACTGCGAAACGCTTTTATTTTTAAATAAATTTATATGACACTACTAATGGTGGGGTCCCAAGTGTATTAGTATTTTTTGCTTTTAAGGGTTGCGCTAGATCCTCTTTTATATTTGTTTTTCTGCATATTACAGGCGGGGGGTACATAAAAATCTTTTTGGGGGGTTATCGATATTTCAGCAGGGGGTGTAATAATAATTTTTATTGGGGATTTTCGTTAATACAGGGGGGGGTGAATAATAATCTGTATATGGGGATTTATCAGTATATTACAGGCAGGGGGGGTTACATAATAATCTTATATGGGGGGGTTTTCAGTTTTTTAAAACAGGGGGTGTACATAATCTGTAAAGGGGGGTTACAGTATATACAGGCAGGGGGAAAATAATAATCTTAATGGGGATTATCAAATATACAGGCGGGGGGTACAAAAAAACTGTTATGGGGGGTTACATTATT
>JAODAL010018143.1:0-75589 GCA_025379985.1 Phyllomedusa bahiana
TTGGGGATCTGGTTGTTTTCAATGTGCTTTTTCATCCATAGCCTTTAAGGAGGGAACTCTACAAGCACAAAGCAAGAGCTGTAAGTTGGCACAAATTGTGCCAAAGATCATGCAGAAAAGATGATGCCAGCTTGTAGCACATCTCTCCGCTATGGACAGCTATGGGAACTACTAAGAAATCTTGTTCATGCAACCACTTAAATATGGTCTGATAGGGAAGGGAGTCAATGTACATAACCCCAGTCACAATACAATCGGTGTATATAGGGGGCGACCTTGTGGAAGATGTGACCTTGTGGAGAGGTTTTACCTTGTGTGCTTTATACTATGGTGTGCCGCCATGTTTGTAATGCTCCTTGTTCCCGGTGGCTATTGGGAGCAGAGAGAGGCTTGTTAAGTTAATCAGTTCTCATCTCCTAATGGACCATTAAACGTCTTATATTGGCGGGGTAAAAATGAGCTGGCATGGGTGTCCTGTGCTGGATGAAGCTGGGGCTCAGGGGTCAGATGATGGTCAGGAACCTGCTCAAGACCTCAGATCTGAGCTGTTTATGTCCTTAGATGCCGCAGTGCATAGTGACAATTGAATCTAAATAGTTTTAGAGCAGGGGGTTCCTTTCTTACCCCATTGACACCCCCTGCAATGTGTACCCAGGGAGCTGGTGGTAACCGGGACCTAGTGGGGGCTCCTGGGTCTGCCTTCTGTGTCGGCTCTGGTCCCTGCCAGAGGTCGAGTCCAGTAGGACACCGGGCAGTGTTACACCAACGGGAATAGTATAATGTCCTACATAAGTAACATGGTGCATTATATCAGCATCAAATAATTGTGTGTTTAATTTCCCTATTGGGGCAAAAAACAATAATAAAATGTTTTTAAGAAAAACACATATAAAAAGTGAGATGAAGAAAATCCCTATTTATATAAAATCTAAAGAAATAACCAAAACCTATACATAATTGGTATCGCTGCAGCCGCAATGACCCAAGCTTCAAAATTATCACATCATATCACAAATGGCAAACTGATAAAAAAAAAAAAAACTTTACAAAATAGCAATTTTTTTATTAATTTTCTTAAAAAAAACAAAGAAGAAAGTGATCAGAAAGTCTTATGTATACAAAAATTTTGCCAATAAGAAGTAAACATTATCCTGGAAAAAACAAGCCCTAAAAACACAGAAAAAAGGCCATACTCACAGCTCAAGGCTGGACTGAAACTGAGCCTCTTTATCTTTCCCAAGTACCATAGGGGCCTGTGCTGCCCCTTTACTGGGTTCAGCTTCAGTCCAGCCTTTGAGCTGTGAGTATGGCTTTCTTTCTGTGTTTTTTGAGTAATTAATGTCCCATTTTATCTGTGTTTTTTTTAAACAAAACAAGCCCTCCCCCAGATCTGTCCGCAGAGAAATAAAAATGTTACGTGACTTAGAATACGGATACGACGCTCAAACACTTTTTTTTTTTTAGTTAAAAAGCATTTTGTTGAGCAAAAGTGAAAAAAATGCAAAAACCCTTTATAATTATGGTGCAGCCACAATCGTTCTGACCCACAAAATAAAGTTATCGCAGGAAGTTTACCGTATGGTGAATGGCGTAAATATCAAATGCATAAAAAAAACTGTGGCAGAATTACTGCTTTTATCCCAGTCCTGCCTTAGACAGTTAATAAAAGTTCATGAATAAGTTATATGCGCCCCAAGATGGCGGCATTAGGAAATAAAATACGTCTTCGGGAAACATGAAAAGGTTACGGCTCTTGTAATGTGATGAACAAAATGCACAAAATCGCCTGAAGAGGCTAAAGCGCTGGATTGGCGGGCAGTGAAAGGCTGCTGGAACGATTGCCGATCACCTGGGGTCCTTTCACTTTCATCATTGTCGGCAGCTGCTGTTTATACGGGGGGAAGCGCTGCATGGAAGAGGCGATCAGGCGATGGACGAGACTCAGGAAAGTTGTCAGGATTGAAGCTATGAGTCTTCTTTCGGACAATAATTGGCCCATGTACAAGACCCTTATCCCACTCTTCTCGCGCAGTCTGTTGGCTAAAAATGTCCTGATGACTTTGGCTTCAGGAGTTATATGGAGAGATATGTAATACAGATAGATGTTCTATATACTCTGTAATATCATTGCTGACCCTGCAGGACTTCTACTCTACTAGGACCACCAGTGGCCATCCTCAAAAAAAGACACGGAGTAGAAGTCCTGTAGCGTCAATGCTGTTAGTAATACCCATGGAGGCCCATCCCTGGGGGCCCATTTGTAAAGTTTATTCTGGGAACCACCAGTGGAGTCAGAGGTGTAATTTGAAGCGCCAGGGCCTTAGTGCAAAAAGTGAAATGAGCCCCCCAGCTACTATGTGCCACTTACAATGCAGGTATCTCCTTATGTGGCAGAAGGGCTTTTGGGCCCCCTCAGGATGCAGGGCCCGGTAGCAACTGCTATCTCTGCACCTCCTATAGCTACGCCCCTGAGTGGAGTTAATTCTTGGGGCTACAGCTATGACACATGACCATACATACTACATATGACTCCTACACAATGGCTCTTGCTTTCTGCCTCTTTTTCTGACTTTCTCCCTGAAGCGTAGCCCAACGGCCCATCGTGCCCAAGCACCCACCAGGGGTTTCCTCTACTCCCTTATGGGCCAGTCTGGGCTTGCATAAAGGAGATCGAAGAAATCCAAAAAAGTGAACACCAACAGCACCAAGCCTGCCTGGAGTAACGAGTGGGCAAAATTAGGTGACTGCCTAAGGCGCCACCTCATCCCTGGCAGGAAGGGGGCGCAAGGAGGCATGGAGTGGGCTGCATTTTCCATTAGGGGCGCTCTATGCCTTATTTCCCTACGGCACCAGAATACCTTGTCCCCGTCCTGCTCTGGAACATCGGGACCCACAGAGAAAAAAAGTAGATCCAAATTCCAAAGAAGAAGCAGCATCAATAGATTTGTTATGCAAATATAGAAACAAGCTTTACTCCTCCATAGGTGCACTTATGCAGGAATAACATATATTTCTGGAAGGTCCAGCAATATAACCCCTGGCAGCTGGGCCCAGGGTCAGGCAGCTCTGGCTTGTGTTTGGATAGACTGGGACCACTCAACGGATATTACAGTGGAACGTAAACTTCAATGTGCCTTGAAGCAAGTACCAGGACCCCCCCCCCCCCAGCCATTACAGCTGAGGGTTAGAAAGGTCAGACCCACAGCTGGGGGGTGGGGCGGCTTCAGTCTAAAGAAATGGATGGATCACCCCCTTTTACAGTCTTGTATGACTATAGCTATGATATATGTATTGGATGATATACAAGTCAACAGTGACCCAGGCCGGACTTTTCATAGGTGCAGTAGTCCAAAAGACTTCACTTAAAACATAAGAAATCCCCCTACAAGATGCCTGTCGGCACGTATGCTGGGAGCTGGTGGGTGGCCATCATACAGTAAGGCCCTCAAGCTCTATCAGTAGGGCCCCCACATACAGTAAGGCCCTCAAGCTCTATCAGTAGGGCCCTCACATACAGTAAGGCTCTCCTGCTCTATAAGTAGGGCCATCACATACAGTACGGCTTTCCAGCTCTATCAGTAGGGCCCTCACATACAGTACGGCTCTCCAGCTCTACCAGTAGGGCCCTCACATACAGTAGGGACCTCCTGTTCTATCAGTTGGGCCCTCACATACAGTAAGACCTCCTGCTCTATTAGTCGGGCCCTCAAATACAGTAAGGTCCTCTTGCTCTATCAGTAGGGCCCTCACATACAGTAAGGCCCTCAAGCTCTATCGGTGGGCCCCACATACCAGAAGGCTCCCTGCTCTATAAGTAGGGCCATCAGATACAGTACGGCTTTCCAGCTCTATCAGTAGGGCCCTCACATACAGTAAGGCCCTCAAGCTCTATCAGTAGGGCCCTCACATACAGTAAGGACCTCCTGTTCAATCAGTTGGGCCCTCACATACAGTAAGACCTCCTGCTCTATTAGTCGGGCCCTCAAATACAGTAAGGTCTTCTTGCTCTATAAGAAGGGCCCTCACATACAGTAAGGTCCTTCTGCTCTATCTGTAGGGCCCTCACATACAGTAAGCTCCTCTTGCTCTAGCAGTAGGGCCTCACATACAGTAAGACCCTCAAGCTCTATCAGTAGGGGCCTCACATACAGTAAGATCCTCAAGCTCTATCACTAGGGCACTCACATACAGTAAGACCCTCAAGTTCTATCACTAGGGCCCTCACATACAGTAAGGCCCTCAAGTTCTATCAGTAGAGGCCTCACATACAGTAAGGTCCTCTTGCTCTATCAGTTGGGCCCTCACATACACTAAGGCCCTCAAGCTCTATCAGTAGGGCCCTCATTGACTGGAGCCACACAGGATGTTGGGTAACCTGCTGACTGGTTGAGGTTTCTAGTAAGCTGTGATATGGGGGGATTGGCTGCCGGCCTGTACACGTGTGTCTGGAGGAGGATGCTCTACATGGTTTACACTGAATCAGCTGCAAGCATCCTATACCCAAACCTTCTGCAAAGATGAAGCACCGTGGACTGCGAGGGCCCCGCATCTTGTGCTGCTTCTTTCTCATCGGCTTCTATGTCGCAGGTGAGCAGGTGACGGAGGGGAGATGACAGGATAAGAAATCTAGGACACAATTGGCAGCCGAGTGTGACATTGTGTGTTCAGTGACTGCTGTAAGGTTGGATAGTGTGATATATGTGATGTACAAGTTATGCAGGGGGCACATATGCTGGAACTGGGCAAGAAGCGGGCTACAAGAAGGAGTCATGGTCTACTGTACCATGGAGATCATGTGCTCGGCCTCGCCTTCAGGTGATTACCGTATCACTGGGGCATATAGAGGGTCTGGATGACAAGCACAACACTTTGATTTCCTAATGAGATCATGGAGATTTCTTCTCGGGCCTGGGCTGGCGACATCTATAGACATTTGTTGTGTGCTGGTGACACCGATACAACAGTGGCGGCCCAAAGACAGGCAACCCACCCGATGCCCAAGGATGGGCAACCCACCCGATACACATTACATTGCTATCTATATTCTCCAAATTCCGTGGATATGGTCCCTGGTCTGAGAGAGCACTAGTCCTGTAAAAGGGCATCTATGGACTGCATTTTTGAGTGGTTGTCTCAATGGGGTTTTACTATCTGTTTAACATTCGAGGAACAAAATGTAGGTTGGAAGCAGATAGATATGAGATAGATAGATAGATAGATATGAGATAGATAGATATGGGATAGATAGATAGATAGATAGATAGATAGATATGGGATAGATATGAGATAGATAGATAGATAGATAGATAGATAGATAGATAGATAGATAGATAGATAGATAGATATGAGATAGATAGATAGATATGAGATAGATATGATAGATAGATAGATAGATAGAGAGATGTGAGATAGATATGAGATAGATAGATATGAGATAGATAGATAGATATGAGATAGATAGATATGAGATAGATATGATAGACAGATAGATAGATATGAGATAGATAGATAGATTGATTTGGGATAGATCAGTCCTGACCTTTTCTACATATTTTGTATGCAACCGTCTTTCTTTTTACCTATATGTAGGTTTCTGCTGTATCTTTAGGCCTTTGCTTTGTGATCAGATTATGGGAGAGAGATGATATATTGATTGGTCTGAAATAGATCATAGATACCTGACATGATAGGGATGATCCCAGCAATATTAGTATAGAGAGCTTCTGTCAGTGAAGATCGTAAATGAAGAACTAAATCCATTCATGTCGTGTATCTCAGTGATATGTTTACAAGGGAGAGTTTTTTTAGAATTTCCAAATTTTTCTAAATATTGTATGTTTTGTTCAAAATGAAGCCCTCATTGTACAGGTCGTATCAGAATCGGATCTTGTATTGTAAAAGAACTTTAAAACTTTTTTTTTCTTTTAAAAAATTCAGTGTTGTTTAGATGCCGGCTGCTAAAATGAAACAGAAATGAAATTGCACGGATGTTTCTTAGTCCCGTCACAAATAGATTAGAGAAGAGACAAATGTTTTATCTTTTATGTATCTGTTTCAAGATCATAGTTATGGATTTTTTAAAAATTATTTTTAAGCAAAAATCTTAAAAACCTTTCATAGAGTCTATTATTGTTCCAGTCTCTGGCCGCCCACCCCAGGCCTTCATAACAAAATTGGCAGCTCTCATTCTGAGAGTGAAAACAGTGAGTGTTATCTGATGGCCACATAAACAGCAGAGATCTCTAGTTTAAAATTAGAAAAAAAGATTTTAATTAAACTTTAACACAAATAATCACAAAATCTGATTTGCATTTTATTTATCGATTAAATTGTATTAAATTTTATACTGCTCAACATGTTTAATGCTCATAAAAACTAACACTAACATAACATAACTAAAACTAACAAAAACTAATAAAACATAACTAACTAAAACTAACAAAAACTAATAAAACATCACAGAATGAAAAAAAAAAACTACAAAATCTGTAAAATAAGAAATAATAAGGAAAACACGACAGATCCTCCCAGTGCCCTGTGCTCCCAAGGTTTAAATTTTACATTGCTTCTGAGTATTTGGGAATAGTTGGTCCGAATTCATAGCATAATGAAAGAGAAATGTTGTTTGGCTGTGATGATCACTACTAGCCACGACTGCAAGAGCGCCATAGCTAATCATTATTTGGCTAAAATCCATACCCAGATTAGGGTGGAACTAAAAAATTGAATTTTTGAGCTTTTGGGGTTTTTTTGCTAATATTTCTCAGTTTTAGGAATTTAGTGGCAGGAGCTTGACATTTTTGGGTATGAGTACTCAGCAGGAATTTTTTTAGGCCTACCCTGACCCATGTGATGTGACTAACAAAAAGCGAGCTCTTGTAACAGTCACGGGCTTGTCTATGGTGGTGAGGCTCCCCTTCACAGATAATAAAATTTTTTGTTCTTATAATGAAACCTAGGTAAGTGATTGTTTGGAATAGTTTTGTCAGGCACACAGCCATATAACACATTAGGGGTGTATTGATCCATAATGTGGCCCCTATAAAAAATCCCTGTAAGGCCTATGTGGCGTGTGTGGTGTGACCCATTGCCAGGTGTATTCTAACCCAGAAGTCTTTGGGCGACATGTCCAAAAATTGACGTCGCCGCGGCAGTTTTTAGGTGCATTTAATCATTGTAAAGTGCACCTCAAAGTACGATCCTCTCAAAAATCTGGCATCTGGTATACCTTGCATAGCAAACCTAATGCACCTCTTTATGCGCATTGTGCCTAAAAAGGTGCATTATGCAAATCGCAGTCACATTATGCAGCATTAATAATGTAAGTAATGCGCCTATCGCAGCGCAATGCATAACGGAGGCGCATTGCGTATCATTACCAGTGTATGTAACGCGCCTTAAATGGCGCATTACACTAATCGCGGGCGCATTGCATAATGGAGGCGCATAACGTATCACTACAAGTGTATGTAATGCACCTTATTAGGCACATTGTGTTACTGAGGTGCACAGTGGATCATTGCCACTATATGTAATGCACCTTTTGAGGCACATTGCAATGTGTCGCACCCGGCGTATAATGCCCCTAGTTTTGGTCTATTACAGTTAATTTATATCGAGAATAGGGCGTCAAGAGTATTTTTGGTGCAAAATAGACCAAAATAAGGTGTATTGGGACATGTCACCCTTTGTTTTGGGGAGAATATGGTGGCTGGCAGAGGCATTATATGGTGGCATATGGAGTGCCTATAGCTCCGCAGTACAGATCTGTGGGTCTAAGGCTCTGTCTCCAATGCACTGACATTTTCAGTAATTTTTTCAGCATTTTTCGTTTTCTAAAACTGCCGGAAAAAAATGACTGTAAAGAGATCCCATAGACTTTAATAGTAAAAACGTCCTGTTGTCTCCGCATAATGTTTTTTTTTCTGCTCGTTTTATTTACTGGTGGTCTTTGAAACATGTTGCAAAAAACACCAGAGCAGGACAGAAAATTTACTGTTGCAGTCTATGTAAAGCGCCAGAGTTTTTTGGTGCATTTTTGGCACTTTTTTGGCATATTTTTTGTTCGGTTTTTGTTGCATTTTTTGCAGAAATCCACAGCAATTATGATGCTGTGTATTTCTGCAAAGAAGCTCCAAAAGCACATCAAAAACGTGCCAAAAAATGCAAAACGTGCCAAAAACTGGTTGTTTTTTGAGCTGTTTTTGTCATGCACTGGACAAAAACCTCAGTTTTATAAACTGTTTGAGGTTCATTTGGTTTTCCGTGAGTTTTTTGTCCAATTCCGTGTAGACCTCGCCTAAGAGTCTTCTGCACAGGCCATGTGATCACCACTTTGCAGTGTGCACGTTGGAATGTTTTGTAGTCTTGGGCCACATTCACCTTCAGTTTATTAATTAGGAGATCAATGACCAATCTCTATAATTCTGTGTAGTAACAATGTAACACATGATTACCAAAGTGGGAGTGGGTCCGGTAGGAGAGCCCATCGGAGGTCAGTAGGAACGTTTTCTGGGTTGGACTCCATTTAGGCTGGTTGAGGTGGGCTCTGTGTACATCCATAGAAAGGTGCTGTTAGGCTGTATTGACTGGTGTCAGTTTGGACACAGTTTGTGGTGTTAATTTGCAAAAATGTAGGGAAATGTGGTTTTACAAAAAATCTGGCTCAGATGCTACAAACAGTGTGAATACAGCCTGTGAGTCCATGCATGGTCATACATGGGTCTGTAATAAGCATTATGTGAGCGGCCAAAAGGCACCAAATTTTGTGGGATGGAGTACATGTGGTATCCAGTGGAAGGGGGCATACTGTGTGGTCCATATAGAGGTAGAATGATGACCCATAGTAGACCACGGTACTACAGAACTGCATAGGTCTATAGTAATGTTGTGTTCATCAGGAGGTAATAAGACATTTGGGCTCAATAGTAAAACTTTCTTTAGTAAATGGGAAAGCAGCGCAAATGCTCTTTATGTTGACAGGTGACAATCAATGTGGGTCAGAGGTTACTTTCTAGCAAAAGATCAAAAACAGCTAAAAGAAAACTGCAGCAAACACACAGAGCAGAGGAACAGCTGCGACGGAAAGTAGGATACCAGGACGGCGAGTAGCGACATCAACTAACGGCAGAATCCTAGTATGTGACAGCGAATGATCTCTGTGAGGGGCATGAATAGGACAGAACACCCCCATAAGGCCCTTCTAGTGGCTTGGAAATTTGGGACTCTGTTAATATTCACCTGACTGTGGTCTCTGCACCAGTTTTTGTGTATTCAAAGGCCATTTCTAGCCAAGAACAATGGCTTTAAAGACAATAAAATCAGCCCAATTTTATGAAGATCTGGAAATTTAGGTCCATAAATTTTGGGGACATGAATTTTTTTGTAGCACAACTGCTACAAAGAATTTGAACTATTTGGAAAAGGCTGCAGTCCACAGGGGCACCCTGATGTGCATGTGGCTTAAGGCATTAGAGCTCCAAAGTGAAAACTGATTAAAAAGTTGCGCTATGAAAGTCTCCAGTACCGCAGCCAATATGATTAAAAATTAGGGTAAAATTTTGTAAAACAGCAACATCAAGTTGTATCTTTATAAGGACAAAAATGTAAGACAACTTGTAAATATCGTAAATTTTCCAGTCCTTTTACCTATGTAGTCCCAGCCTCATGCTTTCCACAGGACACGTTAAGGCTATGTCCACACAGCAGAGGATAAAATACTCGTTGGATTCTAATCAGATGTGACCAGTATTTTACAATCGGTTTTCGTTACTTGTCCCATTTTTTTGCCGCAGATTTCAGCCCTCCTATTCAATTGAACAGTGCTATAATCCGCAAGTGAATTATGAAGGATTATAGAAGATGTTCTAAGTTTTTTGAGCCGCTTTTCGGATTTGAAATCCTACTTCAGAAAACCCTACAGCTCGGAGGTCTTCTGAGATTATTTACAGTCGGAATTTTGTGGATTCTAAATTCCAAATCCGTTTAAAAATCCGACACTAAATCAGTGTCATGTAGATGTAGCCTAATGGAAGAAGTGCACGGCAGTCTATACCCGGGACCAGGACACAGAGAAAAATCTTCCTTGCCAGATGGATGACATTCATGCTGTGAGCAGGAGGCGTCTTCTGTTTACTTTTATGTTTATTTTGTGTTTCATTTTATTTATTTTTTTTATTTTTACCTTTTACATTTATTTTGTGGACAGATTTTTTTTTTATTGATTACATTTTAGTTCACATTAAAAGCCTAATAACATAAAGTCAGAGAGCAAAAAAACATGGGATACAGTCAGTCTATGTAAAGGAGTTTGACTACAATATTCTTGCATCTATTGACCGATTACAGACGACCTCTAAAAAACATTAGAAACAAAACACAATAAGGGAAAAACAAGAAGGAACAAATAATGTCAAATGGAAAAACAAATTGATGATGGCCATAGAGAGTATACAGAGTATACAGCAATGATGAGCACTAAGACATCAACCACAGCTTTACTCTTTTCAAGGACTTAGCCTTAGTACATGTGCAGGCAAATGTAGAGCCCAATGGATTCCACTGTATGCCATATGGTGGAAAATCATCCATAGACCCCCATGGCACTGGATGACTATTTAGAAAAGCAGACCATGCTTATAACCTATGGGTGGGTGTAAAAGAACACCATTCCATACCTCCCAAATTTTTCATTGGCAGGTATGGAAAGTTATCCTTTTGCCACCCACCTGTAAGTTACAAGCATGGTCAGCATCTCTAAATAGTCAGTCACTGCTATGGGGGTCTATTCATGACATTTGCCACCATATGTTTTTAGAGGGTCAAAGAGGGAAACTCAGTGGCATAGCTATAGGGGTGCAGAGGTAGAAGTAGGTAGCTGAGTTTCAAAGAAGGACAATATTTAATTTATATACAGTTATCATTTTCAATTGCATAAGACTGATGAAATGTAAAACAAATATTGCTGAAAACTCTAAAAATAGTAATATTTTTCCAGTCATATTGGTTTTAACAAAAGTTCTCCTTTCTGCTATAAGTGTCTCTGTAAAGTAAAGGTTTGATGGTGTCAGAAGGAATCACAGGGGTGAAGAGGGGATCTGGAACTGGTCTCTCATTTACTGCAATAGGGTTACAGGTGCACACACTGATATCTCCATGACTTGTCACAAGTGTTGAACCTTGGCCAACAGTTGGCAGCCCCTATACCCTGATATTCCTTGGTCGGACTTGTATGTTATTGCAGTGCAGTGTAGAAGATGTACAGCAGAGACCTCTGGAGCTGCTTATCTCTCAGGGGAATAAAAGGATTGAAGAGACTCCAACCTCTCCAGTCCTCCTTTCCCCAATCGGTATGCCAGCCCCAGACATTGACAATTGCTCCATAGATTTACAGCAAAACCCAACCTATTCCACCTGAATGGAGGCCACATTTCTGCTCATTTGGCCTCCATTGGGTAATGGAAGTCAATGGATACATTTACTATATAGGCCAGGAGCTTTCCTGCCACATACAGTAAATGCGTGGTGTGAACACAGTGTGAAAAGATCAGGCTAAGCTCATCCTGAGATCAGCTCTCCGTTCACACCTCTCTTGTTTCTCCGCTGCTTGGATCTGTTGGAATACTTGGAATATGCTCTATACTGCGGCGGAGTAGTAGAAAACAATAGCGCAAACGTAATCTGTTTTGGGCTTCATCTGCTCTATTTTAGGTTTGTACATGTCTTATCTGCCCAACGATGTATGTTAGGGTTAGAGAGGCCATGTGTTTGAATTGGGATATTTTGGGTGAGGATATGAATGGACTGGATGTCTTCTTCTCAGATCATTCCATTCTGCAGATGTAAAAATCTGTGTGATAAATTAGAGATTGTCTTGAATCTATCGATATTGATCAATGTTGGAGGTGACCATCCCGACATATACTGCAGAGGAGTGATAGAGCCAACGTAGTCTCTTCTGGGCTATGTTTGCTCTATTCGGCCTCTGTACATACTTTATGTGCCGGTTGTAGAATGTACTTGTGTGTCCAGCACATAACGCATACATATAGGTTAAGTAGGGCAAACGTAGCCCAAAAGGGGTTCCTACCTGTTTTCAATTCCACCCAGCTCTCACAAATCTGTTTTACGGTGTGAATCCTGAAGCTAACTGCTGTATAATGGACCAGTAAGGTTTTGAGATCACAAGTTTTCATCTGTCTTTTTATACACTATAAAATCTTGTTGGCTGTAGCAGCTGCTGCTTGACATTGAGCTGTGCTGCCTACCTGTAACCAGCATCCCCAGATCATTACTCCATAATATCTGCACTTACACTATTACTATGGCCAAAGTACATCACTTCACGTTACCAGCATTAAACCCCCCCGCCAGGTTCTTGCCCGTGCTGCCGCTTATCAACGTCCTGCAATATTTCACTACCAAGCTCAGTTTTGATTATACTATTCCGTTTTTATGGCTAAATACAAGTGTCTCTGCCATTTATGTGGAAATGATAGAGGAGAAAATGTAGATAAGGATATTTCAGTAACAATTGTGAATATATGAGGGTATAATGTAATTGTGCTGCCACGCGGTGCTCGGTATAGCGCTCTGTGTATTATCGGGGCATTCCCCACCTGTAAAATTCGACAGAAAAAAAAACTTCAATGTATTGTTGTTTGAAAATAGCGTCCTGCAGAACATTATGGCCACATATACTTCTACGGGTGCCATATTCTGGCGCTGCACAACTGAGCAATGGTGCATAATATGTAGTATTATGTAGTATGTAGTAATATGTAGTAATATCTGTATGTAGGAGTCACCAGGACGTTGAGTGCTGCCACACCGTGCTCCGTGAGGGGCTGTTTGTAGGGAGCTATTTTTTCAGGGTACAATACCTCCGTGTCTATAGAGTCTGATGGGATATGGCCAATTTTGCTTTTGATAGAACAGTTCAAAATCAAACAGAAAATACCTCTGTGTATCCGGGGAGGGGATATTGGCAGTATCCCGCTATGGCGGCCCTATGAGGCTATGCCCCAAACTGAGCCATGATAAAGACTGAAGATTTTTTTAAGCTTTTCTTCCATCTTATCATCTAGTCCATGTCATTGTCTGAGAGCTCCTTTATATGAGAAGGAAACTGCACACCCAGAGTCCGGAGCAGGCTTGACTTCGTATATCAGCTCAGTAGTATAATGTTGTAACGTGTTAACCATAGAAAGTAGTAGAAGAGTGAAGAAATCAGGCGATACCTTTTAGGGCTAACGAGTATATTTGATGGTGAGCTTCCAAGAGTACTAGCTTCTTCAGACATGTGGTTATACAGAATTCACAGGTTTTTATACACATGAAGATTGGATCTTCAAAGAAAACTTAGAATCCTTAAAAATAACCAAAATGAAATTATAAGTGGAGAAGTCATTTACAACAGAAATAAACAATCTAGAAACTTGTGAGGAGTGACGGAGGGATCAGTGATTCTTGTTGTTATCTTTTAGCTATCAGGTGTGATTTGTGACCCTCCCAGTTCACACATAGTGTGAGATGAAACTGGAATGAATATTAAGTCCATTTTACAGAGTTTGAAATTTTTGCATTAATTTAAATTCCCGCTCCTATTGAATATTTGCAGGTAGTGGTTTTAATTGGACATTTTAAGATGCAGAGGGAGAGAATGGGAATTTAAATTAATACAAAAATGTCAAACTTATATTGCATTTTGTTATTCTTAAAGATTCTAAGTTCCTTTGAAGGTCCATGTCTTTTGTGTATAAAAAGTCTGTGAATTTTCAGTTTCTTGTATAACATCATGTCTGAATAAGAGCTAGTACTCACCATCAAATATACTCAGCCTCTAAAAGGTATCGCCTGATTTCTTCATTCTTCAGCTCAGAACATGTTTTCAAATTCAGGCAGAAAATTGTACAAGTGTAGGTAAATGTGGAAACTCGAACAGCAATGTTTTGGGCAAAGCCCTTCATCAGGGGTGTAGGGATGAAGCAAGACGCAGGGTGGTGGACCTGCAGAGGGGTCACGTCGGGGATAAGTGGTCATAACATGGTGGTGCCACCGCCTTCAGATCTCCCAGCCTGCATATTGCTGACAAGTCTGACAAATGACTCGGCCCTAAATGTTGCTGTGTATTTATATATCTCCTCATGATGGGTGAATCAGTTCAGCAAATATTTCAAAATTCAGTCCTAAAAAGTTCATAAGGGTAGATAAATATGGATATTGGTGCGGCAACATCTTGGGCAAAGTCCTCTGTCAAGCAAATGGGGATGAAGCTGGGAAAGAGCCAGGCGCAGGGAGGTGGACCTGCAGTGGGATGGTGCCAGAGATAAGTGGTCAGAGCGCAATGGCACGATCCCCCTTCAGGTCCACCACCCTTCGTGTTGCTTCATCTCCACATGCCTGGCATAGGACGTTGCCCAAAAAGTTGCTGCTCTGATTGTCATATTGCCCCACTCTTATGGATTTTTTATGACCAAATTCTTATATGTTTGAAGAGCTGATTCCCCATCTTGTGGTGATATATGGATAGAACTAGTGTATGACCTTGAGCATATTCCAGACTCTGAAGTGCAGATTCCTTCTACATGTATATATTGGAGGCAGTGATCAGCCTCTTGAAACGTGCACCTACTAAGCTGCCATAACCTCTATAGAGCCATGAAACTTTCATTTCCAGTAGAGATGGTCTAAAGCCGAGATACTGTATTACTAAAAAATCTTCTACTGACCTTAGCTTCCACCCTTGCTCCTATGAGCACTATCCCCACCATGGACCCTAATTTGTCTACTAGAAGCTTTTTGCTGTTACATTTATTATCAGCAACAGTAAAGCCATATTCACATGGCTTATTTTGGGACGTATTTCAGTCCGTAATTTGCGCCGTACTGCGCGAATTACGGGCTGAAATACGTCCCAGTCATTACGGTAACCCACAATTCTCATAGAGAACTATGGATTATGTCTCCTCTCCCTGCTCGCACAATATGGCGAGCGGGGAGAGAAGTGACATGCTACTTATTCACGACGTATATGCGCCGTGGATAAGACATATCTATGGGGCTGGCGAGCTGCCGGCCTCACCGCCCCCGCTGCACGCAGCCGGTGTAATTGCGGGCGAAATACGTCCCCGCAATTACGCCAGCAATAAGCCGTGTGAACATGGCCTAACAGTAGCAGAGAGAGGCTGGTGGGACATGTGGCCTAGACGCTGGGGGTTTGGGAGGACACCAAGGACCGAAATTACTTTTGCCTTGGGTGAGGGAAACTCTAGCTCCAGCTCTGTCTTAAAGGGCTCAGCAAACGCAAAAGGATGATACTATGGATCTAGCATCCTGTACAAGATGGAGATATATAGAATACTGGTCAGCAATACATCTGACAATTCATATCAATGCGAGAAAATATTTCGTAGAGCCCAGACACACGGAAAGTCAGTTGACCATCAGGACACAACAATAATAATACATCCCAACTCTGCCCCTATTATGCTGCAGCTATTTTTAAGCTGATATAGGGCATGTCCCCACGGCACGGGTTTTCGGACGTTTTCTCAGCCGGTTTGCGGTTTTTCAGACTGCCTGAAAAACCGGCCGAAAATTAGCACAATTGTGCTCTATGGAAAACCCGTGCAGCAGTCCCCACTGCACGGGTTTTCTGCCCGACGGTTTTGCCGCCGGCGGTACGGCGGCAAAACATTGAGCAAGCACATTCTTCCGTCCGGTTTTCGGACGGAATCTGTGCCGCTCAATGGGAGGGCTCATCGTGGAGAAAAGCCGTCCCCCCGCGGCCGTGGGGACGGGCACTAAACAGGCCAAATATCGGCCAGCAAACCGGCCGGTATTTTTCCTATGCCATGGGGATGCGCCCATAGTGCTCGGTGATTGTAATACTCTCTTGATGGACTGCCAGGGCCTCCTCAATTATTGGTAATACCTGCATTTTCTGAGACAAAATTTACTTTTTGGGCCATGGAAAATTTACCGGTGATATCATATACCTCAGTGACAAAACTGAATAAAGTAATGAAGCTTGTTCTCTGTTGACTTTAATGCAAAGTAGATGGCCCAAAATAGTCAGTAATGGACCTGGCGTATTTGAAAAAAAAATGAATGCAAAAACAATTACATGTTGTGTTCTTTTCAGTATCACAGACACCATATTCAGGAATTTGGGTCCCTAATTTCAAAAGAAAAACAGACTTATGCACATGGATGGCTCTACCATGAATCCACATGCATTGCTCCCTAGGACCTCACTGTGTACATGGAACATGTCTGTTTGTGCACCCGTGATACATGGCTCTCTATCACATACACCACTGCCTCTACGATACTCTACAGTTTTAGAGGTCAATCACATGGCCGTATTATGGCTCTACCTTGTACGGAGCTGTAAATGAGCTGCCATTGAGGTGCATGGGGGTCATTATTGTACCTTCAAATGCTTCTATTCCATTTGGAGGTTTCTTCTGTTGGATTCACTACAATTTTACAAAAGAAAAACTTTGGCATTCTCCATCAGACTCAATATGTATGGGGTAGTTCTCCTCTAGACACACAGGAGCTCTATGGAGCATGTATGGCCATACAGGGAGCCTAGTAGTAATATATCACACTGTGCAGAATGCAAGGCATACTGGGATATATGCACTATCATGCTATTCCAGAAGATGTAAAATAATATACAATAATAGTAGCGACTGTAAGAGAAACTCTATTCAGTAAATACATGTGTAAGAACACCTGGATTTAAGTATCCAAACAAGTGTATGTATGTATATCTCAACATTTTAGCAAAAAATCGGAACTTGGCGTGAACAAACAACAAAAACAGCAAACTGTTACATGAAACAGACCTGTGTAAAGCCCAATAGTTCTGCTAATGTATGTATAATATATATATATATATATATAGATATATATATATATATATATATATATATATATATTATATATATATATATACGATAAAATTACAGAACTCCTCATTCTTTGTTGGTGGTAGATCTTGCAAAATCGCATTTTCCTCACTGTACACACGTACCTATAAACACGCATATATATATATATATATATATATATATATATATATACAGATTAGCAGAAATATGGGGCTTTACACAGGTCTTTTTCATATAACAGTTTGCTGCATAAAGAAGAGACACCGTTCACGGCAAGTTCTGATATTTTGCTAAAATGATGAGAACGCGAGATCCCGGAGAGATCAAACCTGGTCTCAAAGTTTCAAAAGGGCCTGCTTTACTCACGTGCCAAATTCACTGCAGGTTGGTTCACTCACCTAACACGGCAAATTCAGATTTTTTTTTTAAAAACTATCTTTAGACGGGTAGGTCACACGTTATGTTCTACATCGACAAAGAGGAGTGTAGAATGTAACAGTGTGTATGAACCTGCTGTATGTCGTTCATAAACCTGGTGTGTGTTGTGCCTTGCAGAGCATTTGTTTGGCGCATTCAATAGTGCTGTGTTTGGCTCATACAGCACCAGGTTCATACATCTGTCGGACAGGGCAACAAAACACGGCAGGAGATGGACACAGCCCTCTTCTTACAAGGTCTATAACCCTCCCAGGTGCTTGAATTATCTACATGCTGAACCTGGTGCAGATTGGTGCAGTCGTCTGACCATGTGTGAAGAACAGATACAGGAATCCAGCGATAGATTAAGAGATTTACTTATATATTATTAAAAACATAAATAAAAAAACACATTGGAATGTTTTTAATTCAACCCAGTTGAAGTCAGTGCAGATGACAGGACTTCAGGGGAAGCCTTCCTCCTATTCACCATGAATCATATGATGCGTATGAAGCAGAACTCGGGGCTTCCATCCATGTGGGAGTCAGAGGGAAAACAGATCTCCCCTCAGCGATGACTAACACCCCGCGCTGCGCTCTCACTTTCTGTAATAGTAATGAGGGTTTATGTCAATTTCATTACGTTAACCATTTAACAACTGCTAATGTGAATGGTGACCAGTATGAGGCCGAGTAGTCAGCTGTTACTGCGCTTTTATTATATTTTTTTTAATGCCTCAGAAAAGTGGGGACAGCAGCTTCAGGTAGAGGGTAAAATCATAATGTAAGAAAAAAAAATATTATTAGATACGTTATTCTGACCTGATGTGTATATTCTGCACAAAACAAAAACAACAACAAACAAATTATAATTATAAATATTAATAATAATGTGTATTATTATTATTATATTTAAATTCAATGAATACAATAATAATTATTAATAGTATTATTATTTTATATTATTAGTATATTATATTACAAGAAATAAAATGAAAGTGAATAATAATGCTAATAATAATATAAAACAATTAAGAATAAAATTATTGTTCTGGTTATTGTTATGTAACAATATAATAATAATAATATTAATAATAATGTCAAACTGATTATTATTATTATATTGCATTTCAATAACTACAATAATAACAATAATAATAAGCTAATAATAATTATTATGATTTTATATTACCATTACAATAAATGCAATAATTATAACATTAATAATAACATTATTGCATTTATTGAAAAAAATAATAATAATTAGTATTAATATTTTATATTATTACATGTTAATAAATACAATAATTATATGAATCATATATTAATGATAATATTGTATTTATTGTCATATAATGATAATAAAAATAATAATAATAATATAATAATTATTATTATTAGTTTATCACTGCTATTATAATTATTATTATTGTAGATCAAAAAATATCTTCCACCTTTTTCTTTACTATTTTCGCTCCCTATATTGATAATGAAGAAAAAAAAAATCACAAAAAGTGATTTATTGTCCCCATTTGTAAGATTATAGCAGTGTCTTTCCTTACCACCCGGATATAGGAGAGGGGATAGAGGAAGAATTTGGACAGAAGGTTCATTAGCTTTTCTTCTTCCTATAGGTTCTAGACAATGTTGTAAAAAAAGATTATCTGGGCTGAACTGAATTGTGGGGGAAAGCATCACTGTTAAGAAGTGTGAGGTGTTTGATATGAAGCAATAAACTTTAAAAATGCATTCGATTTTTATTTTTCTATACAATCACCCTTAAAGTCTATATATTTAGTACATTTAGAAATCAGCTTTTCTATTCTTTGAAGAAGACACAATCCTTCTTTCACTGAAAACGGTCAATGGTTGTAGATTTCAGCTCATCATGAGGAACTTGCCTTCCATGAAGATCTTTTTTTTAAGTTGGGGAACAGGAAGTGATCACTGGTCAGGACTATGGGCCGGATGATTCATTTCCTAAAGTCCATTCTTGCACAGTGGAATATTAAACACCTCATTAGTGACATTAGACATAAAACAGCTTGAATTGTGGATGCTACCAGAGACAATTAGGGCATGTCCCCACGGCACGGGTTTTCGGACGTTTTTTCAGCCGGTTTGCGGTTTTTCAGACCGCCTGAAAAACCAGCCAAAAATTAGCACAATTGCGCTCTATGGAAAACCCGTGCAGCAGTCCCCACTGCACGGGTTTTCCGCCCGGTGGTTTTGCCGCCCGCAGTCCGCTCAAAAAACATTGAGTAAGCACAATCTTCCGTCCGGTTTCCGGATGGAATATGAACGCCTCAATGGGAGGGGGAAGGGCTGTTCTCCGCTCATCACGGAGAAAAGCCTCCCCTCCCCGTGGCCGTGGGGACGGCCGCAAATCAGGACCAATACCGGCCGGTTTGTCCTGTGCCGTGGGAACGCAGCCTTAGATGTCAGACATGGAGAACTATCTCTACTCTCATTGAGTTCTATACATATAGAATGTTGCCTATTCATAGTAGGCACTAATAAAGTCTTCAGGATAGAACTTCTGAAGATCATAGCAGGATTCTGTGGAAGGATGAGACCTAACATAGGGTCTTTCAACAGAAGACGCCAATGTTTCCTAATTGTGTCTCTAATAACATTGTGAGAAGTATTGCACTGTGTAAGAAATGAAAATTTCATGGTATTGTCACTTGTCTTTTTGTCAGGGGTGCCCTAATCTCTCCCTGGGTCTCCTTATCGAAAGCAGAACGGCCCCAAAAAGGGCAACCCCACACTGGAACCTATTCCTGAACAAACCCTGGACTTAAGCTGGGAGTAGGCAGACAATATACAACAGACAAATGGAGCACAAACAAAATGTAGCATCAACAACGTACGCCGAGGCGCCGATCGCAGATATCCAGGTGTGGATCCACTGTGATCACCGCAGGGGAGGTGGTATATTGAGATCCATGCCAGGGAGCGGAGTCTAAGGGGCCCCAGGTCTTCACTGGAGCCCGCCGCAAAGCAGGACGGACTTAGTTGCGGGGACCCCCAGGTCGCTACCCCTGACGTGGCTACCTGTGGTGACAGCCGAGGTGCAGGACAGGAGCACAGGCACAGAAGTGGTGGTTTACAGGAACAGCAGGAAACGTGTGCAGCAGGATACAGCAGGAAACTAGACATATGCAACATCAGGATACGGCAGGAACAGGACAGGTAACACGGCAGGATACACAGCAGTTGCTGGGCAGGGATCATGGCAGGATACAGCAGGAAGAGACAACAGGAGACAGACAGGAAGATGGTCAGGAGCCCTGGTGGAAAGCAGGAACTGGACCAGCAACTCAGGAGTTAAATCCAAGATAGCAGCCCTGGGAAGCTGGCAGAAGCTCAGAGATGGATAAAGCACTCAGCATGAGGCTCAACACAAACTGCAATGCAATGGACTGACACAGGAGCACAGACAGGAACTTCCTCTTATAGTCAGGGGTCATAGGTCAAGAGGAAGGTGCACAGGACAGGAAACCAATAAAGGACAGGAAGCTACCGCGCGCGTGCCTTAGGAGGCACAGTGCGCATACAGGACCCCAGGAAGCAACAGGACATGATAGGCAAGTACCAGGAAGGCACGACATGCTGGCGGTCCATGGCAGAGGACCGCAGCGTGAACCGTGACACAAAACAGAAAACAAACAAGTAAGCATGGACAGTCAAGCTGAGGTTAAAGCCAGGAGAGAACACAGCACAAAATCACAGAACAGGAGAATAACGAGTAAGCAAGTCAAAATCCAGTACCAGAAAAATACTTACTATATAGCAGAACTGCACAGAAACAAAATCCAGGATACAGAAGCAATCACAGGCACTGAGAAAAGAAACAGACAGATTTAAATCCCCCACCCCAGCCAGGGATTGAATTCAGAGACTCTGTCCCAAACCCAGGCTGAGACTCAAATAAACAGGTATCTCTTAAAGGGGCAGACACACATTACTGACACTTTTTTTATCTTTAGAAACGGATGTACTAATATTCGATAAGCAATCTTGTTTATTTAATGACTTTGCTTTATCAGAAGCTTTCCTCTCTATGTTTAATGGATATTGTTTTTCAGAAAAACATTGTGATGTAAAATTTGCTTGTTTAACAAATTTTAAAGTGTCAGTACAATTTTTTCGTAATCTTATAAACTGGCCATAGGGTACATTAACTTTCCACGTTCTAAAGTGACCGCTGTGGAAATGAAGATAACTGATATCTGTCTGCTGTTTGGAAATGTGTACACCTGCTTGTTCTGAATGCTAATATTTACAACCAGAAATTATATAATAGAACATTTGGTATTAGCTACTAAAGAGATGCCAAAGTTGTTGTTGTTAAGATGACAATGTCAATCAAATGGGAGGGGGGTCCCTTCCAGGTGATAAATAAATCACCTACATATCTCTTACATATAGAAATATACTGAAGAATTTCTGGTTTAGAATATATATATATTACGACAACTTATGACAACATTAGCATATGTGGGTACAACACTTGTGCCCATGGCCGTACCCTGGGTCTAACAGTAGATAGTACCACTATAAATAAAACGGTATTCATAGAAAATAAAAGTTAACCATTTCAGTAAATTTCAGGATCATTCTTCAAGAATTTTGTTACACACCTGATGCTCAACTGAAGCAAAATATTAGTCCTTCTTGGCCATTATTTGATGTCCTCTTTAAAAGGGCGGATAAAGTGGTGAGTCTTAAAGGGTTTGTCTCTAAGCTTCTTCTCACACATACTTGGTGCCACCTAAGGTTTGAAGATGTATCTACTGGTGTCAGCTATCTCCAGTCTCTGTGCCCAAATATCTGCACGTGGACTTCAAACAGGATGTGTCTTTTATGTTCTTGTCTTCTTCCTTCATGCAGGAGCACAATTATTGTCTGCAACATTAAGCCAGAGTCCTGCATCTGTTTTCCAGTTAGTTGGTGGAAGTACAGAAATTTTATGTTCCATCAAAGGAGAGTCCATGGACAAACTAGGACTGTACTGGTATAGAAAGACAGAGAAGAACGGAGGAATGGAGTTCATCATAAGTTCAACAAGTCAACTGGAAAAGTTTTCCTACGGTGTCAACATTACTAATCAAAAGTTCAGGTTAAAAAGAGCCTCCTTCCAAAGTTACTTCTCCCTGACGATAAGCGAGCTGGCCTATTTGGATAGTGGGGTCTACTACTGCATGGCAGGAACATCACTGGCATACACATTTGGAAATGGTACCATTCTGGCTGTGGGTGAGTTTTTTTTCTAGTGTTCATGCTCATGTGGTTCAGAAGTATGCTGATGACCATCAATGGTGGGATCAAACATCATCGCTGTATAGATTAGCTCCCATAAACATCTGTCTGTCTATCTATCAGATCTATCTACTAAATCTAATTAACAGATCTATCTATCTATCTATCTATCTATCTATCTCCTATCTATCGGGGTAAAAACCCCTCCAATTTTTAAAAAAAAAATTTTTTGGGGGGAAAAATTTTTTTTTTTCCCAAAAAAAAAAATTTTTTTCCGGGGGTTTTCCCCCCCCTTTTTTAAAAAATTTTTTTTAAAAAAGGGAATTTTTTTTTTAAAAAAAAACCACCGGGCCGGGGAAAAATTTTTTTTCCCCCCGGGGGGGTTTAAAAAAGGGGGAAAAGGGGGGGCCTTTTTTTTTTCCCAATTTTTCCCCCCTTCCCCCGGGGGGGGGTTTTTTTGGGGGGCCCCTTTTGGGGGAAAAAGGGGGAATTTGGCCCCCCCTTTTTTTTTTTTTTCCCTTAAAAAATTTTTTCCAAAAACCCCGGTTTTTTCCCCTTTTTGGGAAGTTTTTATTTTTTTTCCCAAAAATAAGGTTTTTGGGGGGGGGGGGAAAAAAGGGGTTTTCGGGGAAAAACCAATTTTTTTTTTTGGGGGAACCCCCAAAACGGAAAAACCCTTTTTTTTTCCCCCCAAAAACCGGGGTTTTGGTGGGGGGTTTTTGGGGGAAAAAAGGGCCCCCAAAAAAAAAAAAGGGGGGGGGGGTTTTTTTTTTTTGGGCCAGGGGGGAAAATTTAATTTGGGGGAAACCCCAAAAAAAAAAAGGGGAAAACCCCGGGGGAAAACCCCCAAAAACCCCCCTTTTTAAAATTTTAATTTTATTTTTTAAAAAACAAAAAAATTTTTCCCTTTTTTTAAAAAATTTTTTTTTTAAAAAAATTTTTTTTTTTAAAAAAACCCTTTTTTCCCCCCCTTTTTTTTTTTTTTCTTTTCCCCCCCCCCCCCTTTTTTTTTGGGTTGGTTTTTTCCCCCTTTTTTTTTTTTTTTTTTTGTGAAAATTTTTTTAAAAAAAACCCCAAACCCCCCCCCGGGCAAAAAGGAAAAAAACCCCCCCCCTTTTTTTGGGTTTCTTCCCAAAAAACCCTTTTTTTTTTTGGAACTTCCCCCCAAAAAAAAAAAAAAACCAAAAAAAAAAAAAAATTAAGGGCGCCCATATTTTTAATCCATAAGAATAAAACACAGTTCAGCCATAGAGACATCCAGGATCTAAAACCTTAAAACCCAACACCGGCCAATCCTGTCATGTCAAGAAGAGGAAAGGGGCTTAAAAAATCACAGCCCTTTTTCTTTGGGCCAAAAAAGGGTCAAAGGCTTTAAACGCGTGGAAAAATTCCAGGGTGAAACTGCATCTCATTTTAATGGGTTTGGATGCTGGAACTTCTCTTTCCCACTGGTTTTATCATTTCGCTTTAATTCCCCAGGACCCTTCCCTACATCCCGCTTAATTATGAGCTCAAAAAGGGGTAAAAGTCCCCCAAATTTGGGGAGGGGAAAATTTTCAGGTGACTGGAAAAATTATTTGTCTTTGGGCGCTCTACGAAAAAGTATGAAAAATTGGCGTCTCGACACAAAATTTCCTTTATCTTTTTTTCCCAAAGTAAAAATTTCTCCTAAAAAATTTGAACGTGCTGAATGTGGCTCATAAATGGCACCTAAGGTTTGAGGCACCTCACATCCGTGTATGGCACACTGTGGGACTTTGGTGCATAAGTAAAGTGCCAACCATGTGTGTTTGACATACAGCAATAGCTGGCACACCCCCGGTCTTGCAGGGATTGTGGTAATTTCAAAAAATCAATACCCTAGTTTTTATTTCACTGACATGCTTTTCCTAAACCTTTTTGTCTTGCCCAATGTGGGTGTGTTTGTAATCACTGACAATACTATTCCAACTCTGTAAATTCCTGATTGAGAACAGGATTTATGGGAGATGCTGTGTTGGTTTAATTAATTTCTATGATTTAATTTGAAATTAATTTTAGATTATATAAACCTTAAATACATTTTATAAGAGAACATTTTATATTTTTGGGATCTTATATAATTTTATATTACTTGTATATTCTAGAATTTATTCTGAAATTTATAGAATTTCATTTTACATACTTTGATAATTATAATAAATAACTTTATATTATTGCACTGATGGAAGTTGAGAAATAAGGAATATTTTTTGTCCTCCTGGAAAATCTAGTTCCACTTCGACTCCTCGAGCTCAGACAGATCACATTGAGATAGGTCTGCCTGTCCGAGCAGTAATGTGCCTAGTTTTGCTGAACCACATTCAGAAATGTGTCTAATATTACAAGTGTGGAGCGACGTCCCCAGAACGTCCCCAGAACATCCCTCACATCTTTGGTGCATTACAAAGTGTCGGACCAGACGCACAGTGCACCAAACATGCTCATTCCATGCACCATACATTGGGAAATTAGGTAGACTAATCACTGTTGGCGCCTTTAATGCCAGAACATTAAAACTGACCCCCTCATACAGGTCGCCTCTAGTGTCTTGTTCTTTTTTTTGTCCATGCAGATGATTTGGAGCTCTGTATAATAACATAATATTCCGGCTGATATGCAGATACAATAACCCTCTAATGACCCACACGTTTTTGGGACTTGATTCCTGGTGTAAACGTTCATATAATTGTATCTCCCCACCTTAATGTTAGCCGCAGCCTCTAGACCTGAAATCTGAAATCCTAGCCTGAGGGCCACATGTGCCACATGAGGATGCCATCTGTGCTCCACAAGGCACTGGAGCACCCAAGGCATCCTCAGGGAAACTGGTGTCCTGCTCTAATGGTCGGGATCCTGGTTGTTTAACCCCTTAGATGATGTGGTCTATAGTGACCGTGGCATGTAAAGGATTTGAAAAGAGAAGGGGCTTCCACTTTCCTCCATAGGCACCCAAGTGTAAAAACGGCCTGTCAGACACATAATCGTGCCAGGCCCTGCCTGGAGGCAGCATCTAACAGGCTGATTGTCAGCTGGTGATACACTACAGTACAGTCATGTACGGCAATGTATTATAACAGCCGCAAAGCCATTGCCGAGTCTAGTCCCGTAGTGGGACAAGTAAAAAAAAAAAAAACTAAAAAAGTTAAAGAATGTAAAAAAACTTAAAAAATTGTCAAAAAATGTAAAAGTAAGAAACACACACTTTCCCCATTACAAGTGCTTGTCACGCACATAAAAGTACACATATGTGGCATCATGGCGCGTGTAACAACCTGGCCAATAGCTTTGTATTATATTGAATTGGACAGGAGAACGGCCCGTCATCTAAAAATGCTTCTATGTGCGTCTCATTTACCAGGCCGGGTTTGAGACTCCTGCACTTGACACTGATGGATAGTCTTCCAGGTATAGAAACTCGTAAGTGAAGAAGTATCAGCAGATAGAACCGGGGCAACTACTGTACACAGGCTCAGACTAGCCCACAGGGGAATAGGAGAAACCCCCGGTGGGCCACTGAGCATGGTGGACCAAGGAGTTGCTTTCCAACTGCATCTACATCCTCAGAAGAGGCAAAAACGCAATAGGCAGAGTATAGGAGGCAGGTACAGTCATTTACAGTAGCTGTAGGGTAGGCCCCTAAAATAAACTCCACCAGTGGGCCCAGAAACAGCTCAACTGGTGGCCCCTAGAGTCAACTCCACCTGTGGACCCCAGGCACTCCAGTCCGACACTGAGTGTACGTGATAGGGAGGTATTACTGCCTGGAAGCCTGAAGTCTGGTAAAACAGGTTGATATCATGTATAAGGTCTGAAGTCCGTGCATGTGGGCTCAGACAGGGGCTTTTATTTAGTGTTTTATTACTTTTTATTATTTTCTTTTTTGTTTGACTCGGGGTTTTAGGCTCTTTCTACACTCCACAGAAACCGTCAATTTTTACAGAATATTTCGTTTTATAAAAATGCTGTAAAAACGACTGTAATCATCTCCCATAGACTCTATGTAAAACCCTTCTGCTGTCTACACTGAGCTTATTTTTTCCGCTCTTTTTTTTTTACTGGTCGTCTTTGCAACATGTTCTAAAAAACGGCAGAACAGGGCAGAAAATTTACTACAGGAGTCTATGGAAAGCGCCGGACGTCTTTTGGTGCGTTATTTGGCTCATGTTCGCAGCGTTTTTTGCTGCGATTTTTTCAATGAAAACCCTCCCAGGAGACCGAAGTCCCACCTATAGTGGGTGTAACAAAGGTTATACCTTATCAAATTTGCATACAAGCGTCTGATGTGTCCTTGTTTGTACCTTTTGTAATAAAATAATCACGCTTTTGTCGCTAACAATTTTTTCGTTAAAAATACGTTTTTTACGGATTTTGGCACTAAAATACTTTTCTTTACAGATTTTGGCGCTAATAAAGTTATCTCGCTTCTGATGCTGAAAATACTTTTTTTTATGGATTTTGGTGCCAGAATCCGTTTTTTTATGGATTTTGGTGTTAAAATCCTTTTCTTAACATATTTCGGCGCTAATAAAGTTATCTCACTTCTGACGCCAAAAATAAGTTTTTTACGGATTTTGGCGCAAGAATCCTTTTTTTTTATGGATTTTGGTGTTATATTCCTTTACTTACCATATTTTGGTGCTAATAAAGTTATCTTGCTTCTGACGCGAAAAATCCTTTTTTTGGGGGATTTTGGCGCAAGAATCTGTTTTTTTACGGATTTTGACGCTAAAATCCTTTTCTTTACAGATTTTGGGCTAATAGAAGTTATTCTGCTTCTGACGCTAAAAATAAGTTTTTTTTTACGGATTTTGACGCTAAAATCCTTTTCTTAACTTTGTTAGCACCAAAATATGTTAAGAAAAGTATTTTAGCGCCAGAATCAGTTTTTTTTTACAGATTTTGGCGCTAAAATACTTCCATAAAAAAGTATTTTAGCGTCTGAAGCGAGATAATTTTATTAGCGCCAAAATCCGTAAAAATACGGATTTTAGCACCAAACTCCGTAAAAATATGGACTTTAGGGCCAAAATCCGTAAAAAACTTATTTTTGTCGACAAAAGCGAGATAATTTTATTAGTGCCAAAATCCATAAATATGCAAATCTTAGCACCAAAATCCGTTAAAAAAAATTGACTTTATGGCCAAAATCCGTCTAAAAACTTATTTTTGGCGACAAACGCAAAATAACTTTATTAGCGCCAAAATCCGTAAAATTGCAGATCTTAGCACTAAAATCCGTAAAAAAATTGAACTTAGGGCCAAAATCAGTAAAAAAAAACGTATATTTTTGGCAATAAAAAGCGAAATAACTTTATTAGCGCCAAAATCCGTAAAACGACTACAAGATTACATAAATGCAGTAATGTGCTTTCCATCCCCTTTTTTAGGGTGGAGTTACATCCAATGGCTTAATTTATGCATATATTAAAAAACAGACTTGAAGACAAACAAAAAATGCATCAAAAAACATAAATCGCGGCAAAAAACGGCCATTTCTTCAGCTGCTTTTAACAGGCAGTGGACAGAAAACTCAGTTTCATAAACGTTTTTAGTAATTCGTTTTCAGGTCGTTTTTTGCCCACTGCAGGGGAGACAGAGCCTACACTTTTTGAATGGTTCTAGTATGTGGCTGGGCAGCCTACAACTTGTATCCTTCTGTATTTGTTTTAAAAGACTTCTGATATAAATAAAACATATTTTTGTTGAGGGATCAGGTAACGAATCATAAGATCTGTTTGGATTCAGTTCCATATTCTAAAGTATATTTACATATCTCAGTCTATGACATATGATGTCAGGCAGAGTTGATTGATTTTCAGAGCTTAGCTAAAAATCACATGTGACGGGCTTGATACAGCGGCATAGCTACAGGGGTCGCAGTGGTCGCATTTGCAACTGGGTCTCTGAACCAGGGGGGCCCGCAGGCCCATCTCGCCACTCAGCTACATCCAAGGCTGTCATCAGTCATCTCATAACCGTTTCAGGGCCCCATACAGCCAAATCAAATGGGGCCCCCACCCATTACTAGTTCTTATTTTTTAACATATCAGTGAGCCCCTTTTTGATTAGGGCCCCTCACAGTAGTACTGCCCTATTAGCACCCCTGGCTACATCGCTGGGTCACATAGACCCAGCGATGTTACGATCGCCACCTGCACGGAGTAGGCATTGTCAGAGGCTGTACAGGCGGAGTACAGTAGCTACGGGCGCTGCTTATTTCAGTTCCCTGTGTAGGTGCAGGATCCGGCTTCCTGTGTATCACCCCAATCCTGCTGGAGATACTGGCATTCTTTATGGTTAACAAAAACAAGTTGGCAGCTCATCCTGATCGCATCCACGGAAGCCTGTCCCACGAAACAGCAGTGTCAAGGATATGTAAGAAAGGTTGGCCAAGCGCAGCAATGAAATTTATTATTACAAATACAAAATGTATTAAGGTACTCACATACAATCGTTCAGCATCAGGCAGTACCAGCGTGGCATAGGTAGGGTAGGGAGGCAGTCAGGGTTTAGGTAGCATATAGGGGCAATATAGGTAGGCAGGCAGGGTTTAGGTGGGTTATAGAGGCCATATAGTTAGGCAAGCAGGGTTTAAGTAGCTATAGGGCACCATAAAGGTAGGCAGGCAAGGTTTAGGTGGGTTATAGAGGCCATATAGGTAGGCAGGCAGGGTTTAGGTAGGTTACAAGGGTCATATAGGTATGCAGGGTTTAGGGGGATTATAGAGGCCCATGTAGGTAGGTAGGGTTTAGGGGACTATGCGGGCCCATTTAGGCAGGTAAGCAGGGTTTAGGGAGCTATAGCGGTCCATGTAGGTAGGCAGGCAGGATTTAGGTAGGCTATAGGGTAATATAGGTATGCAGGGTTTAGTGGGGCTATGGGGCCCATATAATTAGGCATGGTTTATGCGTGCTACACAGGGCCATATAGGTAGTCAAGCAGGGTTTAGAGGGGCTAAGGGGCCTATATAGGCATGCAGACAGGGTTGTAGGGACATATAGGCAGACAGGCAGGCAGGATGGTAGGGCACATATAGGCAGGCAAGGTTATATGGGGCATATAGGGGGAAAAATAGGCAGGCAGGTAGGGTTATAGTGAGCAAATAGGCAGGTAGGCAGGGTTATAGGGGGCATAAAGGGGCCATATACACAAGCAGGGTTATAGGAGGCAACTAGGGGCCATATAGGCAGGCAGAGTTAGGGTATGTTCACACGGCTTATTGCAGCGCGTGTAGTATGTGCCGCAATACGCCGGGTGTTTTAGAACCAAGCGCTGATCAGCGCGTGATTGCAAAGCACTGAGGAGCAGGCTGTGTGCCGGCCCCATAGAAATATTTTGTCAGCAGCGCGTATTTGCTGCTAACAATTGACATGTCAATTCTCTCCCCGCGCGTACAATACGATCGTATTGTACGTGCGGCGGGACGACGCGTAATCCACAGCTCTCTATGAGAGCTATGAATTACCTATTTGCGGTGCGCATTTCGCCACATTTAATGTGCAATACGCGGCGAAATGCGCTTTGAAATACGCGGCAACGATTTTATGTGAGTACCTTAATAAATTTAGTATTTTTAATAAGAAATGTCATTGCCGCGCTGGATCCACCTTTTTCTACATATTCTTTATGGTTAGCATGATGATTTATTTGGGGTTGGCGAGAAGGGGCTAATAAATGAATCAGCACAAAATTTTGAATTAATTTAGATGTAAAAAAAATTAAATTGTGATCAAGAGTGAATTTATCTCATGTAATATAATCCCACGATGCTTTATATTGTGCTTAGGTGGGAGCTGCAGTGCTATGATCTGGGCCCCTCTCTCAGGATTGGCCCTCATGCTCCTGATTGGCCTATCCCTGCTGGTCTCTCATACGTACCGTAAGTATGCTCTGTCCATATCTATACAATAGGCATGATATGTATCACTGATAAGATGTGTTCACTATACATTTAGTAAGAGCCCCCATAACACTCCTGAACAATCCAGGTATAGTCACCGTTCCAAATAAGCTGTGAGGAAGGAGGAAGAAAGTCTCCTGCAGAGACTTATTGAACTTCCCCTAGACTACAAGGGATCCTAATGCTGACATTAACCACTGCACTATCCAAGACCACGAGAAATCCTAGAGCTGAAATTAACCCCTGCACTATCCTAGATATCCAGGGATCCTAGAACTGGCATTAACCCCTGCAATATCCTAGATATCCAGGGATCCTAGAGCTGGCATTAACCCCTGCATTATCCTAGATATCCAGGAATCTGAGAGTTAGCATTAACCTCTGCACTGTCTTAGACCACCAGTGATCCTAGAGCTGGCATTAACCCCTGCACTATCCTAGATATCCAGGAATCCTAGAGCTGGCATTAACCCCTGCATTATCCTAGATATCCAGGGATCCTAGAGCTGGCATTTACCCATACACTGACCTAGATATCCAAGGATCCTAATGCTGGAATTAACCCCTGCACTATCCTAGATATCCAGGAATCCTTGAGCTGACATTAACCCCTGCATTGACCTAGACAACCAGGGATCCTAGAGCTGGCATTAACCCCTACACTGACCTAAATATCCAAAGATCCTAATGGCATTAACCCCTGCACTATTCTAGATATCCAAGAATCCTAGAGCTGACATTAACCCCTGCACTGACCTAGATATCCAGGAAACCTAAAGCTGACATTAACCCCTGCAGTGTCCTAGATATCCAGGAATCCTAAAGCTGGCATTAACCTCTGCACCGACCTAGATATCCAGGGATCTTAGAACTGACATTAATCCCTGCACTATCCTAGACCTCCATAGATCCTCTTTATTGCTGTAGATCACTAGAGATGCAGATATCAACCCCTTCATGACCTTAGAGGTGGATTCTGTATACTACTTGTTTCCTGGATACCATGCGGCCCGATGTATCTGGGCCCTTTACAGATAAATATCCGGTGCTGTGCTGCTGTACATTATCCCCTTAAGGATCAAGCCTTATTATTGTCACAATCACGTTCCAAGAGCCATACCTTTGATGTTTCTGTCATGTGAGCTTTTTTGTGGGACAAGTTGTATTTCTCAGTGGTGATGTGTTGAGGGTCATCGTCCTTTTCCCTTATTTCCAGCACTTACCGAGCAGTAACAGTAACTGTTTTCTAAGGGTCGATACCAAAAATGGAGACATCACATAAGTTCAGAGTTAAGCACTTGTGTATGGAAACCATAAGTCATTTTTGTGTCACCAGGGTCGTCGGGTCTCCTAAACTCTTGTTTTCTCACCCATACGAGGGCTGGTTTTTGTGCTCTGAGGTTTGGTTTTGTACTGGTTATATTTTGGGTACATGTCATTTATTAGATAATGCTTATACATTTTTCCACTCCATGCACTAAGCGGTGTAACAGAATATAACAGAATAACTGTATTACACGAGGTGTTTTGTGCCTTTCTGCACCTTTTATTCATTCTTTGCTACTTTTAAAGTATAAGGGAATTAATTCCCTTTTTTGTTCCTAGTTCCACTCCGGGACGGCTTTACTATATCTAAGCATTACTGCCTGCCCCACTACAAAAGCTTAGAGGGAACATTACATACAGTGCTGGATCCATATGCCACTTTACGGACCTGCTGTGTCCCCCTACAGCCCAAAAACCTTTGATGAACATGGCCAAACATTACTTCTCTGAACTGCCATGTGTGTAGCAAACCAAGAAAGGGATCATTCCATTGTTACTCCACAAGGCATTATGGGAAAGGAGCTGAGAAGCTCGAGCGCCCTGTATTGGATGTAACAAAGCCTCAATTTGCTTTTGACCCACTGAGTCTTAAGAAAGCAAAAGGGATATTAGCCAAGCCAGTATCACTCATCTGCATACAGCTGTATTGGGGTTTTGCCCCTCATCAGTGCAGAGCAGAGCGTACTGGCTGGCTGGATGGGAGGCAATGATTGTTATTACACATGCTCCATGAAGGTGGGACCATCCTCTTAAATTCCAGCCTAAGGGCTGGGGTATTCTTCATCTCACAATGATCTGTTCTGTGTAGGATTTGTGTCTCACAGCTAGGAGGCGCTGTCCAACTGGTGACTAGTAATAGAAATAGCATCTTGGTGTACAGTGAGGCAGTATTAATATACCTGCCTCATTATGTTGGCTGTTTTTCCGGGTTACTTTCTGAGTAATAACACTTGTTGTTCTGTGTTGCTGGCGTCTACCGTAGGACACACATGTACTTCAGAAAGTAGTAAGTGTGTTTGTGTTTGTTTGTGGTGACAACGTGTCGTGAGCGAGATCTGATAACCGGGTACAAGACCACATGAGAGCGCACAACTGCGACAACAAACAGGCGCTGTACAAAGCTGCACCCTGATATCATCTGCTGCTGCTATCAGATCAGGCTTCCCCACACACGTTATCCTCTCTCTGGTCACCTAAGGAATATAGGAGAGCCCAGGATCTATTACATAAGCTCATTGTGGATTTACTCATAAACCAGAACCAACAGCATTCTCCAATATCCAGAAGTGTAAAACACCAAACACAAAATGTTCTTTAGTGCATTGGATAGATAGATAGATAGATAGATAGATAGATAGATAGATAGATATGAGGTTGGAAACCCACTAGGGCATGGGGAGTCTTTCTGACCGCTTCTTGGCAGCCAATAAAGTGTCAGGGACTCATCGTGCTCTGGAGCCATGCCGCTGTTCAGGAGCCATGCCGCTGTTCCGGAGCCATGCCGCTGTTCCGGAGCCATGCCGATGTTCCGGAGCCATGCCGATGTTCCGGAGCCATGCCGCTGTTCTGGAGATAATTCTCTGATGATCCCACTTGACATGGGCTTTGGTGTAATGATTGGGGTCGATGCCACATCCTGCTCTGGATGGTTTCCTAGAAGCTTGTCTCAGAGCACAGTAACCGCACTGTTGGCTGCTGCCTCATGTACCAGGGGCCCTGCCCTGAACCACATTCACCAGAGCAGGCTTCTTTACCACAGAGCAGAGCTTCTTTTCTGGTATAGGACAGCTCAGCGCCAGAGACAGAACATGATCTTTGTAGATTTGGAGGCTGCAGGTTTTGTAATTCCTCCTCAGCATACGATACATTACCTAACTAAACACAATGAGATACTATAATATTACACATAAGATAGCACAATAGATGAAATGGATGAGAGGGCAGAAGCTCATCCGCTCTCCAAAGAGATGGAGTGGAGGAGACGGGCACGTTATCCCCCCTATGTGCCCCTTGCTGCCTCATGGGACCTGCTGTATTAATATCAGGAAATAACTCTTCTGATTGTTCAGTGATTGACTCCTCTCCACCTATTATTTCTTAACAGCTCTCCAAAGTAAAGCCACCTCCAGCCCAACGTCCCTGGAGATACAGGTCCCAGCCTGGAGGGCGGTGCGGACAATCAGATGTACAGATGTAAATACATGGAACTCTTTGTAGCTCGGAGAAGATCTTCCCAGCCGAGCACCTTCTAATCTTCTTCTCCTGCCTCCGGTGAAGGCAGGAATACAACTCTTGGCAGTGACAATAGGATCAACGATGACGGGGAAATAAGACGAATCTTGGAAACATCTGGATGGGTCTTTTGTAGTCAGGACAATATCCCTTCCTAAAATGCTGAGATGTCCTGTGTGACTGAGACCATCCATTACTCCCCACCGTGCAGTAATTTTCTTCCATGTTTGTGATATCATTGGCATTTTCTTTCATTTTTTGGCTTTTTTTTTACATTTTAGGTTCCCAAACGTCTCCAGATTGTAAAGAACTCTCTTATTTTCACCCTTTAAATTTGGCACCGCAAGGTTTTCTGTTGCTCAATGTTATTTTCTTCCATCTTTCGGTGCCACGTGACTGCTTTCTCCCATTGCTGGCCACATAGGTGATGTCAATATGGACAACAAGTCACCACTGTGGAATAACAACAGAAAGCTTTTGAGGAACGAGTGACTTCTGGTGCATGAGGAGGTGGTGGGGGGACTGAACGTAAGAGGGTATTCCCACCTTAGACATCTGCTCCATATAGAGTTGAAGGAGAGAGAGTCACAGGCATACAATGCCACTGCTCCACATACTCATCTCCTGATTGTGACACTCAGTAGTTACCCCACCATGTGGACAGTGGTCAGGGGCCCCAGTTCTGGAATCAGATGTAGATAATAGAGGTGTTACCTGCATCTGTCCTGTGGATGTGCCATAGTCTGATGCAATTATTCCTCTAATAACCCTTCTGTAGCCCCGGGCTCCATTCCCTCTCAATCAGGTGATGGAGAACCAAGTCACATACAGTAAATATTAACATATGGTAACCTATTAACTAGCTTTAACTCAACCAGATATACATCACCTTATAGCATCTAATCAAACATTCTGTATTTAGTAATAGGATGTATCTACTTTTACCTACATATTTAAAGCTATTCAATGAGATGAGTATAAGGGATTATTATATAGATCCCAGGTGGTCTAGTGCAGTGAGATAGTTAGTGGAGAGAAGAGGAAGGATTAGTGTTGCATACCTAAGGTTACTCAGCTCTCCAAGATGCAGTATTGCACTGCCTGTAACAAAAGGCTGAACACTGAGGGTTCAGCTTCCTGTTCTCTCCTGACACTGATGATAGAGAAAAAAGCAGAGAGAAGATGAAGAGGACCATGCAGCTGTAACTGTGGCTGCACACTGTTCTCTATGATTGGGTATAGTGATTCATACACACTCTGTCTAATCATTGAGGTGAGGGCTCCGAGAGTCTTTGTAGATGCACATTTCCTCTCTGGGGTCAGCGCCTGAGAGCTTCCAATAGGGAAGAGGGGTTATATACCCTATTAAGGATTGTAAGGGGGTTCACTGTCCAGAATCCTTAACTCTTGGCCAAAATAGCATAATGCATAATGCCTCTTGTTCTGGAGGACCTGTCCTTTCCTCTATGCATTCGACTCACTGATTTCAATGGACACTCTGTTAATACTTCATTTTCCCTGTGGTGGCGCTACAGGGAAATTCAACACTTATTGCGCAGGTTTGCCCACAGATTACAGCCAATCACTAGGGGTGCAACCAAGAGGATACTAGTCACAGAGAAGAGAATGTCCCAGGTGGAGGGCATGGTTACTGAGTGCACTTTCTTATTGTAACACTCGCCGCTATTTTCTGGGGGTCAGCGTTCCCTTTTATTTCCATATTTTAATCCTGCAGAAATATTCCAGCGAAAATTGTAAACTGTTAATTTCGGGATAGAATCATTTCTGGAAACAAAGCCGGATCATTTCATTGTATATTTGCATTTGGCTTTTATTTAAAGAAGCAAATAAAATTATAAAACCAAAAATAAATATATGTCTGTGTATATGCGGCCTCTTATATGTTTACAAGCATTGCCTAGAAGGGCTCTCACCATACATGGCCCCGATAATATGAGAGCGTCTCAGGCGGATGTGACACTCCACACCAGGAGTCTTCTGGCCAGTAGCTCTCTCACTTGCTTCACATGATGTCTCATCTCCAGTTGCAGGAGCTCATTCTCACATTTCGGTGTCTTGTAGGGGATGTCCACACTTGCTGCCCCCTCTATTGCCAGTAGGAATTGCATGGCACAGCCTGGTCAGTGACTGTGGTCCAGCACTATACACAGCTGCCAGTGGTACTGCACTAGTAGCCGCTCCTCACACCCGTGCCAGGAAAACTGTCGTCACTCACTTAGATCACGTCTTGTGGAGGGAACCCTCCCATTTTATGTCACTGTGAGGACTTGCTCACAACATGGTCACACAACCTCTCAATCACCAGTCACTTCCGTCTATAGCTCTTCCCATGCCAGCTCCACCTGACTACTGGCTAGCAGCCTGTCCACTTTAGATATTTTCTGACAGATCAGAAGATCATTATTATTATTATTATTAATATTTATTTTAAAGCGCCATTGATTCCATGGCGCTGTACATTCGAGGGGGTTACATACATTACATAAGTCAAACGAGTACAGTGATAAGGGATAATGACAATTGGCACGACAGAGGGAGAGAGGACCCTACCCGCGAGGGCTTACAATCTACAAGGAGGGGGGAAGAGACAGGAGGTGAGGGGCAGACATGTCTGTGGAGGAAGTAGTGACAAGTTTAGTGAAGGTTATAGGCAAGCCTGAAGAAATGGGTTTTCAGGTTGCTTTTGAAGCTGGTGAAAGTGAAGGAGTAGGTTCATCAAAGTAGGTTCGGAATGTCACAGCAAAGAAGTATGGATCTAGAGGACTCATTATCATACACAAAACGTGTGAGTCAGACCTCTTACGCACACGTCTCTTAGAGCCTCATTGTGACCCAAGTGTTTAAACTCCAGCAGGTCATTCTCAGGTTTCCATTGGTAAACATAAAATACGGCAGACAGTGGTTTGTTTCAAGATATATTGGTGAATATGGTGTGGGGTTATTGTTGGCCAACATGTAGAAATCTATGCCTTATAACGATTGTGTATCTTTTTCCCTGACCCATATTGCTGTTTATACTATCTTTGTCCAAGTCTATGTTAGGGACTTAATAGGGTCTGGAACAGGGCTAGGTTCCCGGTGGGATCACTCCTATCAGGTGGGTACCCCAGTTGTATTGATAGGTAGGGATTAGTTCTAGTTTTTGTAGATGAGTATAGGGCATATTTAGGGGTTTTATTTCTAGTAGAAATGTAGGGCCACATGTATGAAACAGTTTAAGTCTAAAACTCACTTTTTTCCCCATAGGTTTCTATAGGGAAAAAAGTGAGTTTTAGACCAAAACCATTTCATACATGTGGCCCTTAGAGTCAAGTTTTATGATACCTTATGTAAAACTTCAGTAGTTTATGATATTTGCATAGTGGTAAGATTATGTAGCCTCTACCTGGTTCAGTCTGCTGGGAGCACTATTATTAGCTGTAGTAAAGAGACATCCAATACACAGCAGTCAGACGTTTTTTGTAGTTGAAGTTTGCACACATGTCAGGAAGAATTTTGGTCCACTCCTCTTTGTAGATCATCTCTAAATCATTAAAGGGGTTGTCTCACTACATTGATTCATCCTATTTTCTTAGTTTCATTTTGAATTCAGGGGCGTGTTTACTGGCTTCTACTAGGCTGCAGTAGAAGCCAGGTCTGTAGCTATAGCAACCAGTGTGCAGGCAGCCTATCAGGAGAGACTGAACAGGTCTGTAGCTATAGCGACCTGAGGAGCTGATGCAGCCCATACAAGAGGGGATATCTAGGAATAGGTAGGACACTGTTAATGGACATATATTGCAAAGTGACTTGTTTTTGCAAGATCTTTAACATTAAAAGCAGCAATCCTTGTAGTGAGACAACCCCTTTATGATTTTGAGGCTGTCGCTTGGCAACTCAGAGCATCAACTCCCTCTATTAGTTTTCTATGGGATTAAGGTCTGGAGACTGGCTAGGCCACTCCATGATCTTAATGTGCTTATTTTTGAGCCACTCCTTTGTTGCCTTGGCTGTATGTTTTGGATCATTGTCTTGCTGGAAGACCCAGCCGCGACCCATTTTTAATGTCCTGGCGGAGGGAAGGAGGTTGTCACTCAGGATGTTACGGTACGTGGCTCCAGGTGTTGCTTGTAGAAAGTTGCACTTATTTGTTATTTTATTCTAGATAAACAAACTACAGGCGCTGTCCTCCGTTAGAAACAAGGATCTACACTTTTTTATCCAAAAATAGCGCCACTCTTTTCCATGTATTGCAACTCTGATTAAAACAGCACTTTTTTTGTAATCATGGACAACGAGCTCCTTTCACATAGGGGTACGTTTACTGTCTTAATTCACGAGCAGTTTGTACCAGGATATTGGCGCACATGCTTTACACCATATTTTTAATGTGTTTTAGTCTGCGTCGAGAAACTTTAAGTACTGGTAAATGTGCCCACATTGTCTATATATTTTACATACCTCCCCTGCTGCCAGTAACATGGTCACATAAAGCCCCTGTCACCTACTTTCTGCCCCCATATACCTATGTCCCACGCTACTGCTACCGCCACATTGTGTTCAACCTGTCTCTTTTCCCCCACAGAGCCCTGCTACTAGTGTCTTATGTCTTGTGTCTTACCTTCCCCTCCTCTAGAGTCCTGTGTCCTAGTATCTCCCCGCTGCTCCCCCTCACTCACTCCTACCACCTTGTGTTAGCCCCAGACTTGCCGTCCCTACTGTTTTTTTCAAAGAGACTCTCAGAAATAGAGAAGCAAAGAATGCATTTCTAGGCAGGTCGACAGCAATCCCCGGATAAGGGTTAAATCTTCTATTTAAATATATGGGTGGAGTAAAGTCTAAAACACAAAAGAGGAAATAAAATCAGACGCTTTACGCTAGAAATTTAGCTCTGTAAACATATCTTGTAATTAACATTGACAAAAAAAATTCGTACTGCACTGTCCAAAGTAATATCTGCAATATATTTCATAGTCATAAAACATATAAATTAAATGCAAACTAAAATGGAAATTGAGAAATCAGGAAAAAATTCTTCAAAGGGAATAAAATTTTACTTTGGTGAAAAAGGGGTTATTTATTGATAAAAGGCCGCGAAAACACCTGCCGTAACTCAAAGCACTTGGAAAAAAGAAAGGGAACTCTTTATAAATGCAAGGTTACCAATCAGAAACGGGGGTGTCGCTAGCATATTTTAAGTTCTTTTGGGGGAGTGGAGTATTACCGTCTCAATTATGATAAATTCTCCGGGCAAGTTTATAAAATTATATTTTATAAAAAGGATTTTGTGGGGTTTACTTGTTCAAGGTGTTTTTAAGTTTATTTTTTAATTTTTGGGGTATTTGATTTTAATTCCATGGCGTACTGCACTGCATATTTCATTATATCCAAGTGGGATTAAGAGTTTTTTTTCCCTTTGTATTATTTAAAGAAACGCGTTTTAATATTAAATCCACTTCATTTTTGTGCTTTTATTCTTTCATAGGGTTAATAAGGTTGTTTTGTCTGGTGGCTGTACCCCAAAAAAGTCTTTTTCAAGCCAAATATATAAATTTTCCTTTTATTTAAATTTAAAGCAAGGTTAATTAAATATATTCTTGTATGTGCGTAGAAAAAATTGTAAACGTAAAATAGTAGTTTTGTTGGGCTAATTCTTTCGCAATTTACATAGTTTAATTTTAAGGTTTTTTGCTGGGTGTGTAAAAATTTTAAACGTCTTTTCAGAAAATATTTATAACTTTACGGCATTTTTAGTGTACACCAATAGTAAGGTTACCCCTTTTCCTTTTCAGAATGCCTCATTTTTTGTGGATAGATTCCAAAGGTTGCAATTTTGCTCTTTGGTACAAAAAATTCAAAAAATTCCCAACCATACAACACCACCCCGCCTGACCGTTGATACAAGGCAGGATGGATGCAGCTTTTATGTTTGTTTTGACAAAATTGACCTAATTTTATCCGAATGTCCAAAATCGAATATTTTTGCCAAAGGGAACTTTTTTCCATTCTTTCTGCAATTTGAGATTGGGCAAATTTTAGCTATTTCCTTTCTTAACTGAAAGGATGGCACCATTTTTGGTTCCTGCTGCTTGAGCCCATCGTCAAATTCGCGTACTGTGCATTCAAAATGCTCTTCTCCAACTTTTTAACGGTCTTTTGAGTCCTTTTGCTTTCTATAAGTAACCATTTTGCCTTTTTTCTTTGACCTTGCTCAAAGGATTTCCGCCAGAAGACTCTTTCATATGTTTTTTTTTTTGCCATTCTCTTAAACCTAGAATTTTGTGCTAAAATTCCCAGATCACTTTCTGAATTAAATTTTTAAAAATCCCTTTTAAAATCTTTTTTTCTTTATTTTTTTTTTTTGAATAAATTTTCTTTTTAAGTTAAATTAAAAATATTGGATTTTTTTTTTTTTTTTTTTAAAAATTTTTAATTGCCGGTTTTTTAAAATTTTTTTTTATTTTTTTAATTAATTTTTTTTTTTTTTTAATTTTTAAAAATATTTTTTTTTTTAAAAAAAAAATTAAATTTTTTTTTTTTTTTTTTTTTCCCCGGGGGCCCAAATTTTTTATTTATTTATAAAAATTTTTTTTAAAATTTTTTTTAAAAATTTTTTTTTTTAAAAAATTTTTTTAAAAATTTTTTTTTTTGGATTAAAAATTTTTTTAAAATAAAAATAATATTTTTTAAAATTTATTTTTTTTAAAAAATTTTTATTTTATTATCCCCTTTTTTTTTTTTTTTTTAAAACCCAAATTAATAAAAATTTTTTTGGGGGGGAAGGGGGGGCCCTATTTATTTTATTTTTTTTAAAAAAATTTTTGTTTATTTTAAAAAACTTTTTTTAATGGTTTTTTAGGGTGGGGTTGTTTTTTCTTTTTTCCCCAATTTTTTTTTAATTGGGGGGTCTTTTTTTAATCATTTCCAAAGGTTTTTTTTTTAATGAAAAAAAAAATATTTATTCCCCCCCGGGGGGGGGGTTTAAAGTCAAAAATTTTTTTTTTAAACGCCAAAAGGGGGGTTTTTTTAAAAAAATTTTAAAACCCCAAATTTTTTTTTTTTTTTAATAAAAATAAAAAAAGGGGGGGGGGTATGTTTCAAATTTTTTTTTTTTTTTTTTTTTTTTTTTAAAAGGGGGGGAAAAAAAATTTTTTTTTTTTTTTTTTTAATAAAATAATTTTTAATTTTTTTTTAAAAAATTAATTCTGGGGGAAATTTTAATTTTTTTTTTTTCCCCCCAAAAAAAAGGATTTTTTCCCCCCCCCCAAAATACCCCTTAAAATTTTTTTTTTTTTTAAAAATTTTTCCCAAATTTTTTAAATTAAATGTTCAAATTAAAAAATTCTTTTAAATTTTAAGGTTCTTTTCCAAATTTTAAAAAGTCCCCCCCCAAAGGGGATTAGTTAAGAAATAAAGGCTTGTGGACCAAAACAACCAATTTTTTTAAAAAGGCAGTAAGATTAAAATTTAAAAAAAAGGGGGTTTTATTATCTTTGTTCCCAAAGGGCCGGAAAAATCGGGCTTTAATGGGGATTATGTTTTAACTGGGGGAAGGTTTAGAGGAAAAATTTTTTGGGCAGGGAATTTTCCCCTTTTTTGGGAATCCCTTTTTCCCCCCCCCCCCAAAATTACCCCCCACAAGACGTTTATATAAAATTTAGGACGCGGGGTTAATTTACAGAGCCTTAAGGGTTAAAAGGGGGAATGGGGTTCAAAAAATATGTTCCTTGCGAAATTTAAATTTTAAAAGGGCGAAATAAAAAAAATTTCCCCCAAGGGGGATTCCCCTTGCATGGGCCGGGTTAATTGGTTTGAAAAGGTTTGAAATTTTTCCCCTTTCAAACTTCGAAAATCCAAAACTGGATTGCATTTCCAAAAAAAAGAGGGAAATATTTAAAACAAAGGCCCCCCAAAATTAACGGTTTCCACCCCCGGTTTCCCGTGCACATTAAGTTAGAAAGGGGAAAAGGCCAAAAGGGTTTTTTTTATCCCGGAAAAAACCCCCGGTAAATTTATGCAGGGGAGTCTGCTTTAATTTTTTGGGCCCCGGGGCGCTATTTGTTCCCGGACTCATGTAAGGGCTTCCCTGCCCCTTTTTCCCAAAGACAAAATTTCTGAGGGTAACGGGGGGGCCCATGATCCCTGGGGATAAATTTAGGAAGGGGGGAAAATTTTTGGGGGGGTTTTTGGGATTTTTTTAAGGGAAAAAAAAACGGGAAATTTTTCACATAGGGCATATTATAAATATTTTGTACAAAGGGCATAATTAAATAGTTATATTCTTGTACATAGGGGCAGTATTATAATAGTTATGTTCTTGCACATATGAGGCAGTATTATAGTTGTTATATTATTGTAGATAGGGGCAGTATTATAATAGTTATATTCTTGTACATAGGGGCAGTATTATAATAGTTATATTCTTGCACATAGGGGCAGTATTATAGTAGTTATATTCCTGTACATAGGAGCAGTATTATAGTAGTTATATCCTTGTACATAACTTTTCAGAGAGTCCCCTATCTCACTGGTATAGCGAGACAAGATGACTCAAAGGTAGACTAAGTGTAGCGCTTCAGGCAATAAAATATATAAAATACATATAAAAAGGACCAGACACCAAAAACAGAAATACAAAACGCGTTTCACAAGGTTCTCCCTTGCTTCCTCAGTTGCACTCAGTTGATATGCAACTGAGGAAGCGAGGGAGAACCTTGCGAAACGCGCTTTGTATTTCTGTTTTTATGAGGACAATAAAGAGACACATTTATTGGCTAGTTGCCTAGTATCTGGTCCTTTTTATATATATTTTATGTATTTTATTGCCTGAAGCGCTACACTTAGTCTACCTTTGAGTCATCTTGTCTCGCTATAGCAGTGAGATAGGGGACTCTCTGAAAAGCTATTTCCTTCCAGGGACCACCGTGAATTTCTGTGGAGGTTCAACCGTTTCTGTGTGGGTAGACGGCGGCTCGGCATTGATCCTCGGGGATCGTTATAAATATTCAAGCAATTTAATGAGTTGTGCCATTTCCAGCACAACCTACCCAGGTGAGCGGTTAAAATACCGTAACTTTTAATAACTTTGTAAAAGTTTCATCTGCATGAGGTGCGCTTCTCTCTGCTTTCTATATTTTAAACTGCAGTATCTGTTCTACTTTTCTTGTACATAGTAGACCTATGTACTGCAAAGAGAAATCACAGACACGAAGCGCAACTCCTCGTGCAAATAAAGTTTTAAATTACAGGAGTAATAGATATAAAAGAGCTTCTTACATTTTTCACTTTTCAAACATCATAGCTCCCCCTTTGTGGTCATTTTATTAATAACACCTTCACTGACTTTTATTCTCCATTTTTAAACAAGGTTATATTAAATGTATAAACTACTGTTTAAAAGCAATTTTTATAGATTATGTATTTTAGTATTGATATACGTTTTTTATTATGTATATACGTTTTTGATGTATATACGTTTTTGACCAGTCATGTGATACTGTTTTTTTCTTGTAAACCTGATTAATCGTAATTAGCTTTATTTATAAAGACACAATCTCTGTTCATTGCACATGTTACAACCTGAGGAAGCAGAGCAGGAGTCTCTGTGAAACGCGTTGTTGTTTAAAGCGCTGCTGTAATAAATTATAGACACTGTTTAATGGTCAGGTACCAACTGTCTTTTGTTTTTACATTGTAATTTTAAACTACAGCCTACAGCGCTTTTTATCCCTACCCTTTATTTCCATACTTTTTTTGGAATAAAACCCAAAACCGACCATTTTCTTTGACAAGTCAGATTATAATAGTTATATTCTTCCCAATGGGGGCAATTTTTTTTGTGCAAACAAACGGGGATACAATCAAAAAAAATATTCCATCAATACAAAACAAACATTCAATAATTGTACTCAAACTAAAAAAAGGGAGAAAATGCAACATAAAGACCCAACCTTGGAGAAAAGAACAAAACAAAACTAATAAAGAAATGATAATTTTACCGAAAATTCCTCCTTCATTCTCACCTCCTGTTTTTTCCTAACCTCTTTTGTCATGAGGGGGTGCCTGGCAAGGTCAAATCAGACCCTTCCTCCCTCCCACCTTTTCCTGTCTGAATCTAGGTGGGCCTCCTTTCTTGGGGGGGGGTCATTCTCCGGGTCCCCACATACTTTTCCCTTTATTTGCTTCATTCCCCTTTTCTAGCTCTGCCTCCTTCCTCCTCAACAGGACCTGTACCTGTTGGAGACACATTGCGCCCTCACCCTTTTTCACTTCTTCCCACCTTTTTTTTGGGACAAGATCCATTCTACCTCAGTTTTGGGGTGGATTTATCTTTTTTCCCCCTTTTTTTGGGAGGTCCCTCCCCTTTCTGACATTAGATGAGGGCCGGGGAATTTTGAGGGGAAAACCGGGTGCATACACCCTGTTCTGCACCTCCATCCCCCCCTCTTTGACCCCTCCCGTGGTTGGTTGGCTGGTTACCTGTGTTAGGCTTGGTTCTGGCTGGTCAACAAGGCCACCTCCTCCAGGTAAATGGGTTGTCTGCCCCCTCCAAAATCCCTTTCGGGGGAGCCCTCAGATGTTATGCCGGTTTGGGGCAATCCTAAGGGCATGGAATCTCGCCAACAAATTTGCCCTAATGTTTTGGCAATTGGCCTCACTTGGCACTCCCCCCCCACATGGGTTTACATTCACCAAGGGCACACACGGGCTATATCCCCGGCCTCCCAATTTAAAGCTTTTCCGGGCTGCAGGTAAAGCAAACGCCCTTCTCCCGGGCCCATGAAGAAATTGGGAGATGGGGGTACATTTGCCCCTCACCCTTTAAATTGACCTTCCACCCTCCAGCCAGACTCCATCCTCACCCTTTCTTTGTGACGTCAGAGACGGGGTTCCAGTTTCTCCTGAGCCAGAGCCCAAAAATCCTGGCAGGGGACTTCTTCCAGACTGATGGTAACTTCCAGGGGCTGGCCCAGAGAAAAGGGGGTGAAGCGAAATTGTCCCACCCTTTTTCTAACCCGGTGAAGCTGGACCAAACAGGTCCAGTTTGAATGAGCCTTAAGCTCACATATAGCCCTGCCTGTCAGGGAAAATTTTCACTGCCCGGAGTTCTACAGGAAGCCCCTTTGGTCACCCCAACAGTCTCGCACAATAAAACCCCCTACTGGGCAATCTTCCTTGGACCCTTATCTGAACCGGGCCAAATTCTCCCTTGAAGCCTGGCCCCGAATAATGGGGTTGGATTTAAAAGAAGTGAAACCTCTGCTCCAGCATTTTCCCGGAGGGGGTACACTAGTACCGCTCTCCCTGAGGGGGGGGGGGGACTGGGGGGGGCTCTGACCACCTGCACTAGGGGGGTCCACTACCACGGGTTAACTAAAGGGGGAAAATCCCCCGCAAAATTGTGCTGTGCCCCCATCCCATCAACCTCTAGCACCTGCGCAACAGACCTATAGTGAACCAAAACCGGCTCTGGAATGGACTAGCTCCCAATAAAAGAATGACATTATCCCCTCAAGAGCATTTTTCAGAACCCAATGCCCGCAAGAAAACACCTGCCAAAATCATTGGCAGAAGTGTCCCAGAGCAGAGTCCTGAGTTTCCTACAGAGCAAACAATTACCCTCACAATATCCCTGTGGACCCGCTCTGTCTGCCAATCCCTCCGGGATGAACCACAGTTCTGCTGCAATTGCCTTTTTCGGGACTTTAGTGTCTGCTCTCTACCACACGTTTCCTTTAGGTTAAATGCCCATGCTGGTTGATGCATTCTGGGCCTTGTAGTGCCGGGGGATGTCCATGGTTTTTTTTGCGGGTCATTTGTTGCAGCAGATCTGGTTGCTTTTTACTTTTTTTCCTGTCAGATCCCCTCTTCAAAGGGGAGGCTTGCTGGCCAATTATGGGTTTTACATAGGAGGGTTTTTTGTTGTAGTGGAGGCTTTGGGTGACTGTGGACCTGTGTCCGCCCCTGGTTTCAAAGTCTCCGGGGTTCCTGTAGGTTTCCCCAACAAGCCCCGGGGCTCCAGGACGTGCCCATTCCCTCATAGTCTCTCCAGTGTACGCCAGTGCCCCAGTTTTTTCCCCTTGTCCTGAGGTCTTTCTCTCGGGGATGGTGGCCTTCTCTTGTACATCAGTCGATTTTTTTTGCTTGACCTGTTCTTCTTGGGGGTGTTCATTCTCTGCCCCAGTGCAGGGATCGGGTGGGCCGGTGTACTCTGGGGCGCGCTCTCCCCCTTACTGGGGGGCTTGGAGGCTGTGGCTTGTGTGCTACTCCCGGGGGGGGGTACACCCCCGGGAGGGGGGCCCGGCCCCCTTTTTTCCTCTTAGCTGGGGTATTAGGGCCCCCGTAGTTGCCTGCTGTTTTTGGTCTCCCCCCTTTTATCCCCACTGTTTGTGCTCCAGATTGTGTACTTTTTCCGGGGCATCATTCCCTGCTTCTGCAGATTCTTGGATGGTCTGTCTCTCCAGTGAGGTCCTTCTCTGTTGCTCGGGGTCTGGCGGGTTTTCCCCCCTCAGGTGCAAGGCATCTGCTTCACCTGTGGCCTCCATGTTTCCCCCTCAGCACGCTCAAGCGGCGGGTTTCTTGCCCAATTTTCATTCCTGCGCTCCCCAAAAAACTTCTCACACCCTTTCCCATGATGCTCTTACTGCAAAAACGTCTTCTGTAATTTTGGGACTTCCACCCCGATTGGGGGCCCGGGGGGGTTGCTCCAAATTAGGCCCTGAAGCTGGGGCCCTTTCTTGGGAAGCTCCTGCCAGGTGGCCCCCCCCTGGGGTTTCTCCAAAATCAGGAGCTCAGGAAAACACATCCTCTCTCTAGGGAGGCGGGGATTTAGTAGTTATATTTTGTCATGGGGGGGATTTATAAGTTTATTCTTTTAATAGGGGGCAGTATTTTAGTAAAATATTTCTTGTACATAGGGGGCAGTATTATAATATCATATTCTTGCACATAGGGGGGCTTTCATAATGTTATTTCCCTTTCATAGGGGGCGTATTATAGTAGTTATATTCTTTTACATAGGGGGCAGATTATATAGTTTTATTTTGTACATAGGGGCAGTTTATAGAAATTATTTTTTATACATAAGGGGGGGATATTAAAGTTTATATTCTTTTAATAGGAGGCAGCTTATAGTCTTTTCTTGACAAAGGATCATATTATGCAGTTTTTTCTTGTACATAGGGGGAGTATTTTGTAGTTATATTCTTGTACATGGAGGTGTATTATAGTTTTTTTCTTGAAAAATAGGGGCGTTTATATAGTTTATTCTTGTACATGGGGGTAAATATTATTCTGTTATATTTTTTATTTTGAGCATATGTATCTTCAATGCAAGCGCTTTATAATGAATTTCCTGTAAAATTTTAATTTGACGTTGTCTGATGATCAAACATTTCCTGTTTTGTTTTTAGAAAAAAAATTTAGCCTTGTGATATGCTTTTTTCTTCTATATTTGATATGCACTCTACAAATTAGTTTTTCCTAACTACCATTTGTATTCTTCATTACACTCCAGCAGATTACTCAGGGTTGTCTTTCCATTAGACGGTGCCATGTACACTTTTTTCTGTGGGCATCCTCCACTCATAGGGTGAACTGTTACATTGTATAAATGACCATACCACACTTTGCCATAAGGTGCCAAACTGTTTGGTATAGAAGTAACGGTGCCACTTTGGCCAAATAACACTTTCATTCAGTTGCGTAAAGAACAATCCAGTACCACCAACATCATACAGTAAGAAAAATATTATAATATCCTACATAGTGCCTATGGGGCAGACATACATTGTAAATTCAGCTTAGAGTGCTTCATTATTGCAAACATACAGTGATTTATAACAGCTCAGTTCATAAAGTCTCCTAAAACCAGTGTTGTACAATAGCTAAACTGAATATACTTTAATTGTCCCCCCACAGAAGGGGAGTAGCGTGCGCCTTATGACCCTAGAGGTTATACAACTCAATGACCTGCTTTAGATTAAGCAGCAAAAGAAGTAAATTGTGTTTTTTTGTTTACCATGTAGCTTGAGAAACTTCCAGCAGAAATCTTTTCTGAGCCAGCGCTGCTATACTGCTGAACATACAGTTCTGGAAAAAATTAAGAGACCACTGCACAGTGCTCTAAAAATCAGCATCTCTACATGTCTGACGCCATTCCATTCCAGTGTCAGTTGAATTACAACCAAAGTCCACCTCATTCTACTTAATGTGCTTCTGATTAGGTGATCATCTGAACCAAATCTTATCTAATGAAGGAAAGTATAATAAAACACTGTTGTGGTCTTCACAATCCTTTGGCAATAGGACAAGCTGGATGGCAAAACAAGTGCTAGCAATAGGCCAAAAGGAATTTGAATGAAAAAATCATGGTTATTCCACCAAATATTGATTTCTGAACTCTTCCTGACTTAGAACATTAGTCTTATTGTTTCTAAAGAAATATGACCTTGTTTTCTTTGCATTATTTGAGGTCTGACAGCTCTGCTGCTTCTTTTTTTATTATTTTGAAGATTTCTCATTTACTGCAAATAAATACAATTTTTGCTTTGAATTTCGGAGACATATGTTGTCAGTAGTTTATATCATAAAATAACAATGTACATTTTTCTCCAAAAACACATACCATTGAAGAGAAAAATCAGAGAAACTGAAAATTTTGCAGTGGTCTCTTAATTTTTTCCAGAACTGTAGTTGTGATCAAAACAGATCTGAAAAGGTGGGAGAATTTTATATCTGGCTGAAACGTGCTGAAGATGTTCAGTTATAATGGAAGAATGAAAGATAAGAAATAACCTTTGGGCTATGTGTACATGGCTTTTATTTTGTGCTTAGAGGCTATTTTATTTGGTGGAGGCTACTATGGCACTTTTGGGACCCAGAGCCCCATGTATTTAATCTATAATCCAGCCCTACATTTATGGCACAGTAAATGCCACCAAAGTCTGAGAGGGTCCAACAAATTGGGAGAAGAGTGGTTCCTCTGACCTTGATTTTGAAGGTGGCTCCATACATTTGAACACCAAATGTGAAGGTGGACAAGCATGTGTGTAGCTCTTTCCGTGGAAGTCTCTCAATTCAGTATCTGCCTCAGCTTGCAGATTGAGGGTCCATGTGTCCCTATTACTAAATGTGGGGCCTCCATTTATCAGATATCTAGTAGCTAAAGTGTAAAACCTTGTCCTGTTCCTTATAATTAGTGACTCCAGCTTAGTTGCTTTGCCTGTTGAAGTCAACTGAAATCCATTTTCTGTCTCCTTACAGTGGAGGAGTTCCCTAGAAGACAGCAATAGCAAAGATTCTCAGTTACAGTAGTGATTGGGTAGTTATAGGGGTTCTCTGGAAGGAACATTTTTTCTGGTGTCCCCCTATGATAAAAGGGTTTAGAATGACTGCATTAGTTTCTAATATTTCTATAGTAAATCCGCAGCACACCTTAAAGGGGTTTTCTCACTACAGTGATTACCTTTCAACATTTATGGAAAGGTAAATGAAGACTTTTACCAAATACATTGCTTTTTATTTTGCTTTGTTGAGAAGACAAAAGAGATTTTCTCTATTCTGAGTGCACACATGTTTCTCTTGGTTACTGATCATTTCTCTGTCCTCTTTCTGGAATCTGCTGTCTGTCCATGGTTCCATGGTGAGTCACTCCCTGCTGTGTGTAATTTCTAGGAATGGAGCTTTGTTTGTTTAAGATAAGTACACATTTTCACTCCTTGGAGCTCTGTAGTCTTGTAGACTATAAATTTTACATCTTCTTCAGGCATATCACTGTAACGAGGATCAGCTAAGAATAGCAGAGCTGAAATGCTGATCACTGCTATAGAACCCCCTACAGCCTACCAGGAAGCGTGAGTATGAAGCTGGCTGTGGCTCTGTAAAACTGAAATAATTAAATTAATAGTGCATGCTTCTAGGTAATTTCTAGGGAACCTATGGGTAATTTCAAACACAGTAAGGCATGGCACTCATATACTGAGTAAAATTCTCCTCCCAAAATCTTTGCTAAAAAAGCAAATATCTATAGTCTTATAACAATTTGAAAAGGAAAACAACAACCTACATTTTTGTTCTAATGGTCTTTTTGACCTTACCCAAATTCTCACTCAGGGATAGATCCAGGTATATGAGTCCCACCCTGTAAGGAACATGTTTACTCACATCAGCTTGGAAGTCTCAAAATCATTGAGCGCTGTCTTTTTCAAGGGTTTGCTGAAAGTGACGCTGACCCTGTTCTCACCACCCAAGATCAACACTAATCACTGATGATTGGCACTTACCTGGTGTGAGGAAAATGATGAAAGATGACAAGTCACACCCCTCTCAAACTTCAAATTCACTCAGATTGCAAAAGTCACTCAAGCGCTGTGCAACACATGTCCCTAGGAAGCATCAATTAGGAAAAAGACAGCAAGACCTGACTGCTCACAAGCCAGATAGGAGACCCTCCCAGCAGGAGGTCTAAGCATCAAGAATTCTCATTTAATTTCGTTAGCACCTTGCCCAGATCCCTGCTCTAAACCCCCTGCATCAAACAGTCATACCAGTCTGAGCGGTGCCAAGATTTCATAAGGATTTATGGGAGAACCGTGCATCACAAGTCCACCCCAGTTTAATATTTTTAAATATGAACTTCCCACACGCATAGCTGTCACCCCTGCGTTTGTGAAGGAGGAAACCAAATGAATGCTGGCAATAAAAACTAAGCAGACGGCCACTGTTTGATACCAAGTTGTAGATTAGGCCCATCTGGTTCTGATGGTATCACTGGTTCGTTTCTGTCCCAATGCACTGCCGTGATATGGCCCATTTTGTGTCTGAAGCCAAAAACTTCATGGCCCGAGAGGGAGGAGAGTGTAGACAGTCCCAGGGGCGTGAGAGGGTGTGACAGGGGATGTGAAGGGGTGCGACATGAGCTGTCCCAGTACTGTTGGCCCATTGTTGTCTCATTGGAGGGGGGTACCCTACACCAGCATTCCAGGAGCATACACACACAGGAGCAAGGCCACATTCACCCCCCCCCCCATGTGTGCCCAGCACAACGTTAATAGCCTCTTTGTCTGTAAGCATATCCGTATTTGCACCTCTGACCAATATCTGTATAGTTTTACCCCTATGTATATATTGTTTGTCTAGTTCACTCACAAGGCGATTAAATATTAAACTTTAATCTGAGCGGGTCTGTTGTCTTGATCATCGATCTCGCGTGTTTGTTTTGCTCGGTCTCTAAAATATAGCTACCCAAGGCAGGTTACGGGACTGCTATAACTCTGTAACGGACCAGGCTTATAGCCAATGAGGAACTGGTGGCAGTCTACCGGGCTGGCAGAGTTTTGTTTCACCAGTGTGGGTAAACAGATCTTTTCCAGCCGTTCAGGGTTGTGGGCGAGTGGGGTATCATCTCGCACTACCTGGGTCTTCCTGTGCCCATGTTGACAGGCGTTAACTGTGAAACCGTATCTGACTGACCTTGTGCACCCCTAGGGGGAGCGCAACGTCACGATACACCCCAAGTCAGGCTGTCGACCCTTGAATGGGCACGGCTTTTCCTGACACTTGAACAACCTGGAATTCCTCCTCACTCCCAGAAAACCTGGAGCTACTCACCTGGGATCATACTACATGGAACTTGTTTTGCAGAAAAGAATGAGATCTTTCCATTTCATTAGATGACATCTCAAAAACATAACAGAATTTCCATCTTAACACCTTAATGCAGTAAGTGAGATCTCCTTGTTCTAGTGTCTTTCTGTAAGATTGAAGGCAGCAGTGGGAGTAGCAGGTTTCACATTTTATCCATTGCTGTAAATATAACGTACTTATAATTCTTACTTTGACTCAGTTTCTCTCTTAATGATCCCCTGGAGGGTCTTGTCTCTGACTTTTCCATTCTGTGGTCATTCTCACATTGTGCTATTATACAAGATGATTCAAATAATGTACGAGAAGCCTCTGGGTAAGCCCTGTCTCCAGACTCTTTCTCTTTCAGCAGAATTCCTATTAGGTGTCTCCCTTAATACAGTAGCTCACAAAAGTCAGTACACCCCTCACATTACTGTAGATATTGTATTATATCTTTTCATGGGACAACACTGAAGATCTGACACTTTGATACAATGTAAAGTAGTCAGGGAATAGCCTGTATCACAGGGGGAATTTGGTCTTCTCTCAAAATAACTGTTCTATCCACACCGGACATACTACAGCTTCCTCTCGCTATAGCCATTTATTTACCGTTTGTTGCAGATTAGCCCTACAGCCTAAGTCTACACAAGTTAAGCTTTGCTCTACTGCTGCTACCTTTTTTCCTCATTATATTACCTACAGATGTCACTTTGATAAAGACCTGGTGGCCAAAACGTAAGAGGGAGATCTGTTCTCATGACATTTGTATCCATCAGCTAAATTTCATGCAGTGATCCTTTTTCTTCCACAATACATGGTTGTATCTCTCATGGAGTATGTGGCAATTTTGTTCTGCCCTGGAAATAAACTTCTGTACCTGAATTGCATCTAAATCGGTGCTTATCATTTTCTCTGTACGCATTGACCTCTTACACCTGAGCACTAGAGATGAGCGATTATAATCGACAAAGTTGAAATCGGTACGGTTTTTAGGTTGATCGGAAATTTCCGATCACGCGATAATTTAGGTGAGAATTTGCGCATAATCTATTACTATCGCGCCATTTTCGGCGCCTCCTGTCATTTTGGCGGCCAGCAAATCAGCCTAGAGCATAGAGCAGCATGAGCTGGGTGTGAGACGTCATGACTGTGATATGTATGGTTGTCACTGGCTGGAAAAATCACATGACCTCGTTTTGCATAGAACAGCGCTTCCTGTTCAGCACCAGTGTGTCAGTGTCTCTCATTAGAGCAGGACGTGCGCTAGATCTCTCCTCAATACAGCTCTAATCAGCTCAGAGACACAGTTCTCTTTATTCACACAGACAGCTATGCTTTTAGCTGTGAACATTAGAACATAGGTAGATTAGAGAATTTCAGCTCTTAGTTAGTTAGACAGAGACTTTTTAAAGAAGCATCTAGTGCTGTACAGCCGCAGAGGAGGGGGCAGCGGAGGGGGGGGGGGCGCGGGTGAACACAGACAGACAGGCAGGCAGGCTTTTGAAAGGAGAGTGTATATTGTGTAGCCCAGACTCTGCCTTGAACCTGCATTGAAATGGCTTTTTTTAACCAGTTTTTGGCCAGCACACCTCGCCCCTGAGGTGAAATAGTACCTTTTATTTTTTGCAGCCCAGTTTTGTTCAAAGACCCACCTTGTACTTACATTCGGATACAGAAATTTTCTAGCAACTGCTGTTGTATTTCATTGGTGCAAAACCCACCTTTTATTATCCGTCTCAATTTCAAATAGGTGTTTTTCACTTTGGCGCAGCCCATTTTTGTTCAAAGACCCATCTTGTACTTATATTAGGGTACAGAAATTTGCTAGTAATTGCAGGTGTATTTCATAGGTGCAAAACCCACCTTTTATTATCCGTATACATTTCAAATAGGTGTTTTTCACTTTGGCGCAGCCCATTTTTGTTCAAAGACCCATCTTGTACTTATATTAGGATACAGAAATTTGCTAGTAATTGCAGGTGTATTTCATAGGTGCAAAACCCACCTTTTATTATCCGTATACATTTCAAATAGGTGTTTTTCACTTTGGTGCGGCCCAGTTTTGTTCAAAGAGCCACCTTGTACTTAAATTTGAATACAGAAATTTTGTAGTTACTGTTGGTGTATTTCATTGGTGGAAAAACCAACCGTTTATTATCCGTATAACATTTAAATAGCTGTATTGCACTTTGGTTTGCCCAGTTTTTTCAAATAGCCACCTTGTACTTAAATTTGGATACATAAATTTTGTAGTTACTGTTGGTGTATTTCATTGGTGCAAAACCACCGTTTGTTATCCGTTTTAAACTTTTAAATAGCTGTATTGCATGTGGTGCAGCCCTAGTTTTTTTCAAATAGCCACATTGTACGACAATTCTGATAGAAAAATATTCTAGCAACTGTTCTCGTTTGTCATTACTGCAAAAAAACGCAATTTCTCATCCGTGTAACTTGTGAATAGTTTTATTGGGCTCGTTGAATCTCAGTTTGGCGCAGATAGCGCTCTTGTATGATATTTTGTTAAAAAATATCAATTCCTAGTCCTACTGGGCAGTTGTAAATCCCTGGGACTGACGGAAGAACACTGTTGATTTTGTCTTACGGTTCTTCCACCAGACAGCATTTCACAGGTATTTGCTAGAAACAAATTCAGTTTCTAATCCTAGTTGGCGGTAGGAAATTAGAGGGATTTAAGAGTAGCTGTGATTTGCCATCTTTCAATAAGGGACTGTCAAAAACTCTTCCATACCGTCTTAAATTTTTATCATTCTGAACATGGAGCGAAATGCAGGTGATAAGCGAGCAAAGAGGGGTGTAGGACATGGAGGTAGAGGTACGAGAGAAGATGCTCCTTCCAGTGCTGGCAACAACATGCAAACCAGCGGTTCGGAACGGCGGAACAACGTCAGCAACGTGACAGCAGTAGAGTGCCAAGTAGCCGTAGCGGCAGCAGCAGGCATTGTGGCCGAAGCCTAATGGGTGACCCCTGGCAATCTTTATTTACTACCTCACCAACGCATGTAATGCAGGGAACACATACAACACACAGAGACCAGCTTAAGATCATGGTGCACGACTATCTGCGTCTCAACACCGATGTTTTTTTTTGTATGTTCTGGATCCAATCGACTTCTGGGTATCCAAAATGGATGAATGGCCCAAGCTCACTCGCCACGCCATAGAGGTGTTGTCCTGCCCAGCAGCCAGCATCATATCTGAGCGGACCTTCAGCACAGCTGGAGGAGTCATTACAGACAAACGCATCCGGCTTTCCACAGATAATGTGGATCGTTTGACTTTCATCAAGATGAATCAGGCATGGATCTCTGATGATGTTGTGGCCTCAATTGCCGAGGTCACTGATTAGTTGCCGGTCTACTTTACATTCCTCTTCAAACAGAAATGGTCCTCTTGAATTTTTTTTTTTTAATTATCATCTCTTACTGCAATTTTTATTCTTAGTTCCCAAAAGGTAATTTTTCTGGTTTTGCGGTGAGGAGACTGTAAAAGACACCAATTGCACAAGGTTTCATGAAAAAAACATATTCCATTTACTCACTTCTTCATTAAAATTTTTTACAATGTCAATGGTTTTGGGGTCATGGTGCTGTGACATACAGCTATAATCAAGGTCCTTTGGAACAGAAATGTGGCTTCTAAGTGGCATTTCTCCCTCACAATTTTTAACAGTGGCTGAGAAGTCATTTTTATAATTTTTTGGGTCATACTGCTGTGAAATGCAGCTATACTAAAGGTCCCATTTTAAAAAAAATTGTGATTTTTAACAAACATTTGTTCTTCACAATTGTCAACACTGGCTCAAGGGTGATGTTTTGAAATTTATGGGGCATGGTGCTGTCAAAAAATGTTAATGGACACATATTGCAAAATGACTTGTTTTTGCAAGATCTTTAACATAGCTAGCAATCCCTGTAGTGAGACAACCCGTTTAATACAATTAAAAAAAAAGAGAAACAGACGTGGTGGGATTCCATCCTGTTTTAACAATGTGTTTTCTAGAATTAAACTACTTAAAAACTGGCATGTACAAAATAGCTGATACAAATATTCCTCTGAATTGTACAAGCGAGGTACAGGAAGACTAGAACAGATGTAGGTTATTCAGAGGACATGGTGTATGGAGCACATTCGCCACCCCAAGAACAGAGACAATTTCCTCCAACATGTTGAGTAAAATTAGAAAAAGAATGCCAAGAAAAGGGCACCTGGGTGAAACAGGAGCGTCAGCCACCAGCATTTCCAAGTGAAGCTCAATTAGTCCGCACTCATACGGAGGGGCAAGCGCTCTCGTAGAGGCAGAAATTTCTCAAGCGCTACCCAGGTCTTGACTGTGTACTGAGGAAGGCTGGAGGGTTAAGCTCACACTTCCGCACTCTGCTTCAGCACGACTGTTTTCGTTGCTGCGTCATAAGGGAATTTTTGCCGTGTTAATGGATGACGGACGCCAGCCTGGGCTCTCACCGCACCCACTGTAACTCGGGCCCTGCTAGCTGAACCTGTGTGTTAATAGATGACGAACACCAGCCCTGGCTCTCACCGCATCTACTGTAACTCCGGCTCTGCAAGCTGAACCTGTGTGTTAATAGGTGACGGACGCCAGCCTTGCTATCACCACACCCACTGTAAGTCTGGCCCTGCCAGCTGAACCTGCGTGATCCACGTTTACAGTCCCACCCGCTTTGATCAGTAATTTCCTTCAACCCACTTGACAGTAGAATGCAGGATTTTCAGACAGGCCTCGTTGACCTACTGGGGACATCTGTTTCGTTTGCTTCACATTCTAATGTCACGGTGGAACAATGTCACCAGTAGAATGGCAAGTAGCTCTAACAGCAGCAGTATTGGAAAATGAGTTCTTTTTAATATAGTTTATTTCTTACTGCGAAATTTTCTGCTGATGGTCCATAAGGGCACCTGTGCGGGTTTTTGGGTCATGCTGCGTTACAGGATATGGATAGTCAATGTCCATTTCACAAAAATATTGCTTCAAAGACTACTTTCTTCCGGCAGTTTTTAATCTGTGGGTCATATAGATTTAAGGGTCATGCTGCGCTCCAGGACAGGCATAGTCAATGTCCTGTTCCACTAAAATGGTGGTTCAAAGACTCCTTTTTCCGGCACTTTTTAATCTGTGGGTCATGCAGGTTTGAGGGTCATGCTGCGGTCCAGGACATGTATAGTCCATGTCGAGTTCAACTAAAATGGTGGTTCAAAGACTCTTTTTTCCGGCACTTTTTAATCTGTGGGTCAGACAGGTTTAATGGACATGCTGCGGTCCAGGACAGGCATAGTCAATGTCCAGTTCAACTAAAATGGTGGTTCAAATACTCCTTTTTCCTGCACTTTTTAATCTATGGGTCAGACAGGTTTAAGGGTCATGCTGCGGTCCAGGACAGGTATAGTCAATGTCCAGTTCAAGTAAAATGGTGGTTCAAAGACTCCTTTTTCCGGCACTTTTTAATCTGTGGGTCAGACAGGTTTAAGGGTCATGCTGCGTTCCAGGACAGGGATAGTCAATGTCCAGTTCATGTAAAATGATGATTCAACAGAATTATGAAACATGAAAGGATCCAGCGAAAATTCGGTGAAAAAAAGTGCTCTAATTTATTTCAAGACATAATGGTGCAGACGGTACAAACATAGAAAAATAAAACCTACGCGTTTCAGGCACAGAGATTTTTTGCCCTTGTTCACGGATCAAGCATCTTTTTTATTGTGTCCATTGAAATAGTAAAAGGGATATCACGTGTATGTGCACGTCATTTCCCCCATTTTAAAAATACTGACATATTGCTATCGCTACACATTATATTGTTAAGATAATTCTTCCTATATCTTTATGTTTTTATAGCCTGTTTATACAGATAATTACATTGGTATAAATATAGTAGATCATTTCTGTTCATTCCTACCGGAGCTCTAGTTTCCAGTGTGTGGATCCAGTACGCCTCACGCAGGCGCACTCGGTGTTCCCAGTCACCTCCATTGCAAGGACGATTAACTCGTTCTATTCCCTGACACTTGAAACTATCGAGTGCGCCCGCGTGTGTTTCCACAAAATGCCTTACTGCACCCGAATGCGTAATCTGCATGTTTCGGATGCTGGCTAGGGGTTCCTGGATCCTTATTCTCAGCTTACGGATACTGCTGCCTATGTAGGATTTGTTGCAGCTAGTACACTGGATAAGGTAAACTAAGTGATCCGTGTCAAAATTTACAAAGCTATTAATTTTATACACTTTATGTTCTATTTGTCCAGCAAAGCTATCTGTTTTATTCATGTATTGACAGACTTTGCACAATTTTTTCCCACATTTGTTGTTGCCTTTAGAAGTTAACCAGTTGTTGGATGAATTTTTGCTTGAAAAGCTGCTGGGGGAAATGGTATCCCCTATTGTCCTACTAGGTTTTGGTACCATAGTGGCGGCGTCCTCTATTATATTGGCCAGTCTAGGATCTTGTCTTAGAATATTGATGTTTTTAAAGAAAACTTTTTTTATCAAGTGATATTCCATACTGTAAGTAGTGGAGTAAGTAAGACTATGCTTTTTCCCCCCCCCCTATCTTTGTTTTTTTCTGTCAGTTGTGATTCTTGCGTTTTTCCCTTCATTTTATTTTTTGCCACATTCAGCTGTTTATCTGTATAACCCCTCGTTTTCAATCTTTTCTCTATGGTCTCCATTTGTTGTTTGTAATTAAGGTCATCACTGCAGATCCTCCGTGCTCTATTCAGTTCTCCGTAAGGGATGGAATTAACTGTATGTATTGGGTGACAGCTGTCTGCCCTAAGTACAGTATTGCCACTATTAGGTTTTCTAAAGACATCTGTGGTGACCCTCTTCTTTAATTTATCTCCTGTGAGTTGTAGATCTAAAAAAGGGTATAGAAGTCTTCTCGACCAATGATGTGAACTGTAGATTTATGGTGTTATCATTGAGAAAATTCACAAACTCTGGTATGGACGCCACATCGCGACCCCAAATGAACAAGAGGTCGTCGATGTAACGCCCATACCAGAGTATACAGTCGGAATATGGGTTCTGGGGGTCATAGATGATCTTTTGTTCCCACCATGCCATGAACAAATTCGCCATGGATGGTGACGCTGTAGCTCCCATGGGTACTCCTACGTTCTGGAGATAAAATTCCCCATCAAATTGAAAATAGTTATTGCATATTAGATAATCTATACATAACTGTAGGAAAATATTCTGTTCTTCGGTATAGAGGTTAAATTTATCAAGATGGTATTGTATTGCTGTTCTCATCATAGATAAGGGAATATTTGAATAAAGACTAATTACGTCCATACTAAGCCAAACACAATTTTCTGTCCACTGAAATTTTTTAAAATCTTTAATAACTGTTGTACTATCCCTCAGGTATCCTGGTGACAATTGTACCATGGGCTGCAAAAGATCATCCACCCAACAGCTGAGCCTTTCATTTAAGCTGCCGCAGCTGGATGCAATGGGGCGAATACCTGGTGGGAACTTATTTTTATGGGTCTTGGGCACTCCACAAAAAATAGGTGCTATGGGTTTTGTCACTGATAGATATTTCACTTGTTTTTCAGTAAGTGCTCCCAGACTTTTACCCTCCTCCAACAACCTGGCCAATTTATTTTGCATTTCTTTTATGGGGTCTTTCTTTAATTTTCGATAAGTATGAGTATCATTTAGGGTTTCCCTTATTAATTTCTCTTATAGTCCTGCATCCAACACGACAGTGGCTCCCCCCTTGTCTGCCCTCTTTATTATTAGATTTTTATTTTTCCTTATAATGTTCAGCGCTTTATATGCCTGTTTTGTCATGTTCTGTTTATTGTTACTTTTAACATTTTTATTTTGTAGCTGTTTTTGTAAGTTTCTTAGGTCGCTTTCCATAGTAGATTGAAAGGTATCCATAGTGTTGACTCGAGCTTTATAGGGATAGAACTGGGGGTTGCCACTGTCATGCTGGATAACTAGGTCCAAACTTGTTTTTTCCTCCTCATCTTGCAACTCTTCTAAAATAAATAGTGATTGTTGTTCTGAAAAGGATAAACCCTGGAAAGCATTTTGGTATTAATCTATGTTTCTGGTTGGGTATTGACAGGTATCTTCACTTTCTATGTTGCCTTTTTTATTAGATTCCTGTTCTCTAAAAAAAAACGTTTTACTGTGATCAATATAACAAATTTGTTAACATCTAGTAGGGTATCAAAGAGGTCAAAATGACCAGCAGGGGAGAAATTGAGTCCTTTCCTTAATACACTAATTTGGTCAGCTGATAGGATAGTGGGAGTTAATATGATAACATTGTCCTCGGTGTCCATTTTAATTTCTTCCTGGCAGTTTTTGTTATTTTTTTTTGTGGTGTTTTCTGCCTCCTCTCTTCCTCCATTTTTTGACCCTGTTTGTTTCTGTTCGTTGGTTTTACTTCTGGTACTTTGTCTCTCCACTGATGAGTTATACGTATCAGAGGTGACTGACGCACCTGTATGTGTATCGTCCATGTCCGTAAAGCTCACTTCTTTTTTATTATTGCGATTTTTTCTGTATCTCGGCGTGTGCTTTAGGATGGATCTGTGTCTTCTTTCTGCTTTCCAAGTGTAAACTTTATCTGTCTGGTAGTCTTCTTGGTCTCTTCGATATTTCCCTCTTTTTATTTCCATGATTGTTTTTTCTAATTTTGCTATGTTGTTTTTTATGCTTTCCTGTAGTTTCTCCTTTTCTTCATCATCTGTGAATTCTTGTAATTTAATGTCAACTTGTTTTATCTGTTCCTCAATTTCTTGTAGTCGAGTTGTTTCAAAATCAATGATTAATTTCATAAGCCTTTTTGAGCATTCCGATAGTATTGAATTCCAAGTGACCAAAAAATCATCTGTATATATGAAAGATGGCATTTTGTTTATTCTTAAGCCTCGGGGTATGATGTTCAACAGAATCATGTAACATGAAAGGATCCAGCGAAAATTTGGTGAAAAAAGTGCTCTAATTTATTTCAAGACATCATGGTGCAGACGATACAAACATAGAAAAATAAAACCTATGCGTTTCAGTAAATATGTATCTAGAAAAGGACATCATACCCCGAGGCATCATGGTACAATTGTACCGTCTGCACCATGATGTCTTGAAATAAATTAGAGCACTTTTTTTCACTGAATTTTCGCTGGATCCTTGCATGTTACAGGATTCGGTTGAATTGCTGTGCTGGGCTCTTTGCCGGGAGCCAGGATTCCGAGCGCCGGTGAAAGCTACTTACCCAGCTGAGGATTTGATTACTATGCATCGAATGGAAGCAAGGTGAGCGATCCTTCACTCTGCATTTTTTTGCCTTTACTCCATGTAAAATGATGGTTCAAATAATACTGCCTTCTGGCACTTTTTAATTTGTGGGTGATGCAGGTTTAAGGGTCATGTTGTGGTACAAGACAGGGATAGTGAATAGTCTGTGACTTTTTTCTGTGACTCTTGTTGCCTAATTGTGTTGCCTAAGATGTAGCACGTATCCATTTGACTGTTGTGGATGTTAATTCCAGCTTCTACAGCCCTGTTTGGGTGTAAGAAAGAAGGTGTTGTTCCTTTCCCATAGACTTTAATGGTCATCGGCGATAATCTATTATCGACTATCGGATATCGGCATGACAATTGCCGATATCGACTATCGACCCGATGACGATAGTTGACGCAATTGCTCATCAGTACTGAGCACCCGTCCACCAACTAGGTCTGTGTGAATATTTTATATTCAAAATAACTCAACATACAGCCATCAATGTCTAATCCGCTGGCAACAAAAGTGAGTACACCCCTAAGTGACAACATAAGTGAGTACACCCTAAGTGACAATGGACAAATTGTGCCCAAAGTGTCAATATTTTGTGTGGTCAACATTATTTTCCAACACTGCCTTAACTCTCATGGGCATGGAGGTCACTTGAGCTTCACAGGCTCCAGCCCCCGGAATCTTCCCTCTTGTTGGAATACTGCCCAGCCGCCCAGAAGGGAGCGGATCAGGCACTGCGTCAGGTTGTCAGAGTACATGTTTGCATTCCTGAGTCCCTCAATGAACTGTAGCTCTCCACAGCCAGCAGCACTCATGCAGCCCTGAACTACAATACTCCCACCACCGTGCTTGACTGTAGGCAGACACACTTGTCTTTGTACTCCTTACCTGGTTGTCACCACACATGCTTGACACCATCTGAACCAAATAGGTTTATCTTGTTCTTATCAGACCACAGGACATAGTTCCAGCAATCCATGTCCTTAGACTGCTTGTCTTCAGCAAACTATTTGCAGGCTTTTTGTGCATCATCTTTAGAAGAGGCTTCCTTATGGGATGACAGCCATGCAGACCAATGTGATGCAGTGTGCGGCAAATGGTCTGAGCACTGACATGCTGACCACTCATTCCTTTTACCGACCATGGTGAGGCCTGTTCAGAGTGGAACCTGTCTTGCTAAACCACTGTATGGTCTTGGCCACTGCGCTGCTGCTCAGTGTCAGGGTGTTCACAATCTTTTTATAGCTTAGGCCATCTTTACGTAGAGCAACAATTCTTTTTTTTTTTTTAAAGATCTTTAAGGGCCATGTTGAACTTCCAGTAACCAGTATAAGAGAGTGTGAGAGCGACAACACCGAATTTTATACACCTGCTCCCCATTCACACCTGAGACCTTGTAACTGCTAATGAGTCTCATGGCACCGGGGAGGGAAAAGGACAAATTGGGCAACATTTCACTTTTATTACCAGCGGCTTAGACCTTGATGGTTGTGTGCTGAGTTATTTTGAGGTCACACCAAATTTACACTGTTATGCAAGCTGTACACTGGCTACTTTACATTCTATCAGTGTCAGATCTTGTGTGTCAGATATAATACAATGTTTACATAAATGTGAGGGGTGTACTGACTTTTGTGAAATATTGTGTATTATATTAATTATGAGTTTAGTATTTGTCCGCTATGATTTTAGGAACTTATGCTGTTGACACTTAGATAAAGCAAAATGAGATTGGGAACTGATCAGGTGGTTTATGCTGCCCTGAGAGAAGTGTGTGATAAAGGGAGAAAAGCTGATCTTCGTGATATAGGGTTATATGATAGAGGAGAGAAGCTGAGCTCTGTGATATATAGGGTTATATGATAGAGGAGAGAAGCTGAGCTCTGTGATATATAGTTATCTGATAGAGGAGAGAAGCTGACCTCTGTGATATATAGGGTTATATGATAGAGGGAGAGAAACTGAGCTCTGTGATATATAGGGTTATATGATAGAGGGAGAGAAGCTGAGCTCTGTGATATATAGGGTTATATGATAGAGGAGAGAATCTGAGCTCTGTGATATATAGGGTTATATGATAGAGGAGAGAAGCTGAGCTCTGTGATATATAGGGTTATATGATAGAGGGAGAGAAGCTGAGCTCTGTGATATATAGGTTTATATGATAGAGGGAGAGAAGCTGAGCTCTGTGATATATACAGTTATGTGATGGAGGAGAGAAGCTGAGCTCTGTGACATATAGTGTTATATGATAGAGGAGAGAATCTGAGCTCTGTGATATATAGGGTTATATGATAGATGGAGAGGAGCTGAGCTCTGATATATAGGGTTATATGATAGAAGAGATAAATGAGCTCTGTGATATATAGGGTATATGATAGATGGAGAGGAAGCTGAGCTCTGTGATATATAGGGTTATATGATAGAGGAGAGAATCTGAGCTCTGTGATATATAGGGTTATATGATAGAGGAGAGAATCTGAGCTCTGTGATATATAGGGTTATATGATAGAGGAGAGGAGCTGAGCTCTGTGATATATAGGGTTATATGATAGAGGGAGAGAAGCTGAGCTCTGTGATATATAGGGTTATATGATAGAGGAGAGGAGAGGAGCTGAGCTCTGTGATATATAGGGTTATATGATAGAGGAGAGAAGCTGAGCTCTGTGATATATAGGATTATATGATAGAGGAGAGAAGCTGAGCTCTGGATATATAGGTAGTTTATGATTAGAGGTAGGAACTGAGCTCTGTGATGATATAGGATTTATATGATAGAGGAGAGAAGCTGAGCATCTGTGATATATAGGATTATATGATAGCGGAGAGAAGCTGCTCTGGAATATAGGTTGTATATGATAGAGGAGAGAAGCAGCTCTGTATTATAGCGGTATATGATGAGGAGTAGAAACTGTGGGTGAAATACCCCTTTAATGGTTACAGTAAGCAGTGTTGCCTCATTTCTACAAAAAAATTGTAGTAATCTTGAAACAGACAACTGTTCACCATGTTGGAATAATACTTATCACTGTGTGCAACACACCTTTTGTTATGTAATTGCATGTGTAAGCCTTTGTCAAGGATATTGTCATTGTTGATAAAGTTAGGCCTTGTTCAAAAAAAACCCTGAGAGGAGAGACAGCTCAGATCTTTTTTACTGCAGATGTGCGATAGATTCAGACATGTTCTCATGTGTGTCTGAGAAGTTTGATTGTTTCTGTTCAAGAATAAAGTTCCTTTTGCTGTTCAACTACTGATAATATCTGGATAACCCCTTGCTGCTAACAGGTTTATGGGCCCAGTATCCAAGTATCCCAGTATCCAAGTATTCAGTAATCCCAGAACATCAGTAAAGTGTGAACAGTGAGAGAGATAAATAAGAAGATAAGATGGGCTGCTAGTAGCAATCCTGTGAAATATCCTCAGTGGCCAAGCCTGACAAACCAGACACCACCTGGAAATCAAGGGAAGATGCTCTAAAGTAAGTGAAGTGTGGAAAAATACACAGGAGCCCAAGCCTGATCCCCCCATCAGAGGAATGGATAGAGAAGGATCAGAAAGCATAGAGCACTATCTACCTCACTATAGATGATGACCAGATTGTACACATATGCAAATGTAACACTGCAAAGGACATGTGGGAAAAGCTACAGAAAGTGCATGAAAGAACAAATCTCAGCAATAAGCTTTATCTAATGAGGAAATTGTATCAGTCCAAGTTAAGTAAGGGCCAGAATATGCAGGACTACATCAGAGACACCCTAGAAATAGTGGAGCGTCTGCGCGGAATAGGCGAAAACATAAAAGACTTCTATGTTGCTGCACTGTTACTCAGCGGTCTCCTAGAAAGCTATGACACACTGGTCACTGCATTAGATGCACGGCCTGATGATGAGCTCACATTGTGGATGAATATAAGAGAAAAACAGAGAGTACAAGCAGCAGTGATGTGACCACCGCAGAATCTGCATTAAAGACTCAGGATCATACAACCCATAAGAGTCATATAAAGGAAACATGTGAATGCTTTGTATGCAGGAAAACTGGTCACATAAAGGCAAATTGCAGAATCTGGAAAGCAAAAATGAATCAGCTTAAAGAAAAAGGGAACAATCAGAAAGCCAAAAGTGCTATTAAAGAAGAAAAGGGCACTGTGTGTGCAGAATCAGCATTTAATACAAGTACAGGCAGATCAGCAAGACATGCATGGTGCATAGACTCCGGTGCCACAAGCCACATGACAAATAACAGAAGTTTCTTTTCTAACCTGGACCAAAGCAAATCAGAAAAAGTCATCTTAGCCAATGGTCAGTATATAACTTCAGAAGGAATAGGAGATGGCTACCTCCACTGCCAAGTCTCTCCAACAGAAACCAGAAAGATCCAAGTAAAGGATGTGCTCTATGTTCCAAGTCTTGAAAGCAACTTGTTATCAGTGAAGAAACTCACAAGACAGGGGAATGTAGTTACTTTTATGGATGACAGCTGCATCATCACAAGAGAGGGTCATACTCTTGCAAAAGGAAATATCAAAGATGGATTGTACCAGTTACAATATCAGGAGGCTGTTTATACTGTCAAACAAGAACATGAGAATTGCATCCATGTGTGGCATCGACGTCTTGGGCATAGGGACCCAGAAGCAATAAGAAAGCTAGTTCAGGAAGAGCTTGCTAACGGCGTTACAATTGACCAATGCAGTCAGAAGATGAAGTGTACTAGCTGCCTTAAAGGTAAAATGACAAGGAAATCATTTCCTAAACACAGCACCACTACATCAGCACAGCCACTGGACTTGATTCATACAGATGTGTGTGGTCCAATGAGTACTCAAACACCTGGAAAGAAGAGATAGTTTCTCACATTTAATGATGATTACTCCAGATATACAATTACTTGCTTCACAGCAAAGATGAAGTTGCAGAGAAACTAGAAGAGTACCTAGCTGAAGTATCCAACAAATTTGGAAGAATGCCAAAGACACTGCGTGCTGACAATGGAACTGAATACACAAGTGGAAAGGCACAAGCCATATTAAAAAAGAATGGAATCGTGTTCCAGACTACCATACCATACCACCCAGAACAGAATGGTGTCGCAGAGAGGAAAAACCGAACTCTTTGTGAAAGTGGAAGAAGTATGCTTTTTGATGCCGAGTTACCAACAACATATTGGGGAGAAGCAATAATGACTGCTTGCTATCTTCAAAACAGATTACCAGGGAAAGCTACAAAGAAAACTCCATATGAGCAATGGAACAAAAAGAAGCCCGAATTAAAGCACATAAGAATATTTGGAAGTAAAGCATTTGTGCATGTTCCTAGAGAAAAGCGTACAAAATGGGAAGCTCATGCTAAGGAAGGAGTCCTGGTAGGCTACAGTGAAACCCAAAAAGGATACAGAATCCTGCACCCAGAGACCAACAAGGTGACAATCAGCAGAGATGTAGTAATAGATGAAAACTCTGTATCACTCAAATTTCATGAAGTTACTCCAGTAATTCCATTTGAGCCACAGAAGCAACCACAGTCACAAACTCAAGAAAACAAGGAAGAAGACGCTGAAGTGTGGGTCGACTCTCAAGTTACTGAAGAGGAAACTGTAATACCTGCTGAACCTTTAATCAGGAGATCCAACAGGTGCAACAAAGGTATTCCAGCTAAACGCCTGTCTTACATGGTGAAGACACATTGTGAGTCAGAGCCTCAGTCATGGGAAGAGATGCAACTATTACCAGTCCATGAAAAGCAGAAATGGATTAAAGCTGCAGATGAAGAAATGGAATCTCTTCAACAGCTTCAGACATGGAAAATTACCAAGCTACCACAGGGTAAGAAAGCAATTGGATGTAAGTGGATTTTCAAAACCAAGTATGACTCTGATGGTAACGTGCATAGATTCAAGGCAAGACTAGTTGCAAAAGGGTACTTACAAAAATATGGAGAAGATTATGATGCTACATTTTCTCCAGTCGCTAAACAAACAACATTTAGAGTGTTAATGTCTGTAGCAGCGGTGCAAAGCATGAAAGTAAGACATTTTGACATTAAGACAGCTTTTCTAAATGGTGACATTGAAGAAGAGGTGTATATGACTCAACCAGAAGGTTATATTAAAAAAAGGAGAAGAACACCTTGTGTGTAAACTGCAAAAATCTCTTTATGGCCTAAAACAATCAGCAAGAGCGTGGAACACTAAGATGAATGATGTTCTGCTGAAAGAGGGATTTAGAAGAAGTCAAGCTGATCCGTGTTTATACACTAAATGTACAGCAGATAAGTGGATGTATGTTCTTCTGTATGTTGATGATGTCATCATAGCTCATCAAGAAGAAGCTGAAATTACAAAAGTAGGAACAATTTTGAACCAACATTTTGAAACAAAGGACCTTGGAAATGTGACACATTATCTGGGAATCCAGATCCAGAGAGAAGAAGATGGAAGTTTCCTTCTTAACCAGAAAGCTAAAATTGTCACAGTCCTCAACCAGTTTGGAATGTCAGAAGCCAAAGGCATTTCAACACCAATGGATCCATCTTACCTAAAGTTGGAAGGAGAAGATGATCTACTACCTAACAATGAGAGTTACAGAAAAGCAGTGGGGGCACTTCTATACATAGCCACAACTACTCGTCCTGATATCACAGCGACAATGGGTATACTGTGCCGACATGTAAGTAAGCCACGTCAAAGAGACTGGAATGCAGTTAAAAGAGTCCTTCAATATCTGAAGCAAACTCAAGACGTGAATCTAAAAATATCTGCAAATGGTGATCTAAAGCTCACAGCTTACGTGGACGCAGACTGGGCCGGAGATTTAAGTGATCGAAAGTCAACAAGCGGTTACTTATTTAAATTAGGAGAAAGTCCAATTTCTTGGTCAAGCAGAAAGCAGGTGTCAGTTGCGTTATCATCTACAGAGGCAGAATACATTTCTGCAGCTCATGCCAGTCAAGAAGTAATTTGGTTGAACCAACTGTTAGAGGATCTTGGTAAAACTCCAACTCAACCTGTTACGATTTATGAAGACAACCAAGGATGTATTAAACTCGCCAGCAGTGAAAGGATCAATGCCAGGACCAAACACATTGATGTAAGACATCACCACCTGCGAGATTTAGTGGAACGTGGTATCATTGACTTTGTCTACTGCGAAACTGACAAGATGATAGCTGATGCCATGACAAAGCCATTGCCAAGAACCAAGTTTGAAGATTTCAGGAAGATGATGGGACTAATTGGATAAGTAGTTGTTGAGTGGGGGTGTTGGAATAATACTTATTACTGTGTGCAACAACCACTTTTGTATGTATTGCATGTGTAAGCCTTTGTCAAGGGATATTGTCATTGTTGATAAAGTTAGGCTGTTTAAAAAAAAAAAAAAACACTGAGAGGAAGAGACAGCTCAGATCTTGTTTTACTGCAGATGGACTGATAGATTCAGACATGTTCTCATGTGTGCTGAGAAGTTATGATTGTTCTGTTCAAGAATAAAGTTCCTTTTGCTGTTCAACTACTGGATAATGATCTGGATAATCTGCTGCTAACACACCAGATAAAGACCAAGGGAGGAGAGCAGCCCTCACATAATACTGCAAATGCATCTCTGGATTACATTCTACCTTTGAATTTGCATTAATACATAATAGCTGCCTCCAGTCATTGCTTTTTTATGGGTTTTTATAAATTCATTCAGTCTCCTGTGGAACTACCTGGTTTGGAATAATTCAGCAGGTTAAACACTAATCCCCAGGACGCCAGGGACTAAAGTATTTCTGTACATCAGGGACTAGGTCATTAAACCAATTGAGAAAAGAGAGTCGATCAAGAAGCCCATTGAAATCAAGGATCGGGACAGTGACTATGAGCCAGGAAAATCCTAAACCACTGGACTATGAATGGACAACAAGGATGTTATTTGTCACGGCAGTTATATCTGGATTGAGGTCCACACCTTTACCTACTGGTGACACACAGGGGTGTAACTTTGGTTCAAAAAGTGGGGGGACCGTGCGTCAGAGTTGGGGGTGAATTTGTCCTCTATCTATTTCTCTCTCTCTCGGGCTTTGGGGGACGGGGGCCGTGTGACGATCCTGCAGCATTGTATCAGCACAGGATTTGTTTTCACTTTTTATCCCAAACCTTACTTGATTACATAGGTGTATGTGATTATGTCTCTTATACATAATTGCGTATGGGTACCACTGTTCTGTGTTATTTTGTTTTGTTTTTGGGGGGGGGGGTTACTTTTTTGTTATTTTTTGTTTTCTTTCTTTAGTGAAGATGGAGACGTCTTTTGCTTCATTCTTATTGTTATGATACCAAAGTATGTCATTAGTGCTATTTTGTACTTTCATTGCTTAGTACTTTTCTTTTCTGTAGCAATGATGCCTTATATTATTTCTTTGTGTGTCAAGTAGTATCTCATCTAATGGACAGTTATTATATGTTTTTGTTATTGTAAAATTTAATAAAAATTATGTTTACAAAAAAAAAAAGTGGAGGGAACAAATTTTCCCTCTCATCCCCTATATTCCTATACTTCACTCACCTTCCCTTTCACTTCTCCTCCCTTCCCTTCTCTCCCTTCCTCTCCCTGCAGTGAAGCGACCCCCCTCTAACCCAGCTAGGAGGTCTGAGGGAGTGCTGTGAGTTCCCCCAGCAGGTTCGGGCAGAGTCCTTATGGCAAAGACTTCTGGTGCAATCCGTAAGGTTATGAGTGTCTCTCTAATTACTGAAGTTTAGAGTTTGACTGGGACTAAAAAGCAGCCTTGGCAATGAAACCGAACCAGCCCTCCTATAATATAACCCTTCTACATGGAAATAAAAAATGTTGTGCAATGCAGCAAATTTCGCTTATCCCCTCCCATCTACTCTATTAAATTTGTAATACACACAACAGAATGAAGAAAATAAAAGAACCCAATCTCACTGTATCCCTAGGAATCACTTATGTCACATACTGTGCCCCAAAATGTATTTTATTGCATACCATACAGCAGAAATGACATCACTCACTGCACCCCAGAAATTAACTATATTACACATGGGAGCCACAGAAATTTCATTACTAATTGCACATTGTACTCAAGAAATAATGTAATTCATTGTACCCTAAAAATGTATTATATTATACACTGAACCCTAGAAATGAATTACATTACTTACTGTAACCCAGAGATTAGATTATACACTGTACTACAGAGATTATATTACACACCATACCCCAGAGATTACTACATTATACACCATACACCAGATATTACATTGCCCACTGTACCCCAGAGATTAGTTTACACATCATACCCCAGATATTACTGCATTAGTCACTGTACCCCAGAGATTACTACATTACACACTGTAGAACAGAGGTTATATTACACCATACCCCAGAGATCATTACATTACACACTGTACCCCAGAGACTACATTAGACAAGGTACCCCGGAAATTGTGTGTGTGTATATACATATATTGAACACAGACTGCACAGTTAGGGTGGGTTCACATGACGGTTTTCGGCACTGACAATACCATTTGCTTGTTAGAAATTCGGTGCTTTCAAATGCAGAATTCCGATGAGCAAACGACCCAGAAAGCCCGAGGCAGATTTCTCCCTCCTATCCATTAGTGCATAAAACACCTTGAAGAATTCTGGGTAGGCGCTGACAGTACTAACGGAAAATACTTGAGTAAAATCAGTGTCATCTAAACGACAACACTGATTTTACATAATATATAATGTAAATCAGTTTCCTGCCGGATTGGACGCTGGCTCTGAGGCAGATCCAGCACTGAATCCACCCCAGAACCAGCATTCATATCTTCCTTGTGAATGTACCCTTAAGGTATATTAATAAGGCGTATAGCGGGGCTTACTGTGCACTCTGCTATATGCCGGGTGTTTTAGACATACGCACAGGCCAGTCCACACTTCTAAAATGCTGCGGGACCGGCCCCATTCACTTTCATTTTCCCCGATGCATAAGTGCAGGGAAGACGTGACATGGCTAGACACATGGCTATACAGTATACACAGCTCACATATACAGTACATACCCTACTCACATGCACACACAACACTTGGCACCCTTGTCCTCTCCTTACCTGTCTCCTGTAGTCTGGTGCAGTTGGTATTCAGCAAGAGCTTCTCTTCTTCTCTGATGAGGGCTGAGCATAAGGTAAGTGGTATACAATGGAAGGGAAAGATACAGCCCCAGATACAGAGAGTGCTGGACTGTGAACAGCGTTCTGATTGGTCTGATTTTGTCTATAACAGACTGCACCAAGTTTTAGCGTATGTCTATCCATACATCTGCTGGACAGGGCTACAGCTGTTTTTTGCCTTAAAGTACATCAGAAAACTGTCACAGCGCCATTCATACATGTCATCCTTGGACTCTAGAAATAGGGGCAAAAAAACATTAGACATTAGGAAATGGGGCAAGAAACTGTTGGTCGTCACTGGAACCACAGATTAAATCACTAATCTACTCAACAGTAACTTTATCGAAATCCAGGGACTGGGATACTAAACTACAGGACTCCAGTGATGGTCACCAAGAACTGGTGCAAGAATCTATTGGCATCATTGGACATCAGGGAGTGGATCACTAATCTCCTAGACTGCGGCATCACTGGACACCAAGAACTAAGTAATGAACCACTGGTCACCAGGATTGAGCCATGAACATGCTGGTCACCAGGTACTGGTGCAGGAATCTATTACACTGGGGCATTTTTGGACACCAGGAAATGAATCACTAATCCACTAGACTGTGGCATTATAGGACACCAAGGACTAAGAAACTAAATTACAGTTCACTAGGATGTGTTCCATGAACATGCCGGTCACCAGGAACCGGTGCAGAAATCTATTGCACTGTAGCATCATTGGACCCAAGGGAGTGGGTCACTAATCTACTAGATTGCGGCATCACTGGACATCAAGGACTAAAACTAAACCACTGGCCACCAGGATTGTGCAATGATTATTCTGGTCACCAGGTATTGGTGCAAGAATCCATTGCACTGTGATATCATTGGACATCAGGGAGTGGGTCACTGATCTATTAGACTGTGGCATTATGGAACACCAAGGACTAAGAAACAAAACCACTGTCCACCAGGATTGTGCCATTAGCATGCTTGTCACCAAAAAACTGGTGTGCTTCTCTAGAGCAACATTCAGCAACAGGGAGTGGGTCATTACTTGACTGGATCATGTCACTAGCGGACATCAGAGACTCAGCATCTAAACGATTAGACACCAGTGACATGTTATGACGCTGTTTGTCACCAGAGGCTGGTGTACTAATCTGTTGGACTGCGGCATCATCCGACACCAGGGGCCGGGGCACTAATCTACTGGACATGAGAAGCTGGAGCAATAAACCTCTAGAATACTTTGACTGTGTCATACACCTATAGAGCACCAGGGACAAGTCACTGGACCTAACTAATCAGTGGAGAACATGGACTAGCTGACCAAACCACTAGACACCAGGGATTGTTTAAAAAAAAAAAAAAAAAACCTTCTGGCTACCAGTGATTAACAGACTTAACTGAGGCTGTTGTGGAACGGATGAAACCCCTGGCCTCAGGCTGACAGCACATAGCCGGTCTCTGGCTGACTTCTGCAGGGTACATCACTGTGTCGGTGCGGAGGCTGTTAGGTGGTGTCAGGACTTACCCAGCCATGCTATTAGTATAGGTTCTCGCTCTTTGTACTGAGATGTAGTTTCTCTGAATAGAACATGATTCATTTTGAGAATGTTGTGCTGTAGGGTAAACCCTGTACCGTGCTGTTGAGGAGTGGGCGAGGAGCCGTATGCCAGCAGGGACCTCAGAGAGAACTCGCTCAGGCTGGTCAGACCGACTGCACAAATAAAAGACCTGTGACAGTGCTTAAACAATTCCATCTGAAGAATAACAAAGAGGAACCTGGAGAGTCCAGGACCTGCCTGAAGGTGAGTGGAGATAGTGGGCAGCAGGCGTCACACACTGCAATGCAGAGAACTATTCAGGACATGATGGCTTCATGTTCTACACTGTCTAACATCACTAAAGGGGACTCTGATATCTTACATTGATAGGATATCAGAGCCTGGTAGGTGCAGGTTCCACCTCTGGGACTCACAAGTATCTCAGCAATGAGCCCCCGAAAATATCAGCTCAGAATGCAGAGCCGGTCACACTTGTGCACAACTCTCTATTGAGTTCTATGGGAGTTCCTAGTAGAAGGGAGTGCTGTGTTCTCTCCATTCTGTTCTATGGGGAATTCCAGTAAAAGGGAGCGCTGGTTCTCCCCTTTTCCTCTTGGGAAATTCCCGTACAGGGGAGCCTGGTTTTCCTTCTGTTTATGGGATTTTCCCCGTACAGGGAGCGTGGTTCTCCATTCTGTTCTATGGAAATTCCCCGTAAGGGGAGGCATGTTTCTCCCTTTGTTCTATGGAAATTCCCGTTCAGGGGGAGCACTGTTTTTCTCCATTTGATCTATGGGGGTTCTCGTACAGGGGGGAGTGCTGGTTCCTTTCCCTTTGTTCTTTTGGGAAATTCCCCGTACGGGGAGCACTGTGTTCTCCATTTGCTCTAGGGAGTTCCCCGTTTTTCAGGGGAACTGTGTTCTCCCTTCTGTTCTGGGGAGTTCCCAGTCAGGGGGGGCGTGTTTCTCCATTCCTTATGGGAAATTCCCAGTACAGGGGAGGCTGTGTTCTTCCATTCTGTTCTATGGGGGGGGGGGTTCCCGTTTCGGGGAGGCTGTGTTCTCTCATTCTGTTTTTATGGGGGTTCCCAGTGCAGGGGAGCGCTGTTTTTCTCCCCTTTGTTTTATTTTGGGAGTTCCCAGTGCAGGGGAGCACTGCGTTCTCAATTTGTTTCTTTGGGAGTTCCCCGTACAGGGGAGCCCGGTGTTCTCCTTTTATTTTATGGGGTTCCCCTCGGGGAGCGCTGTGTTCTCCCCTTTGTTTATGGGGAGTTCCCAGTACGGGGAGGGGCTGTGTTCTCCTTCTGTTTATGGGGAGTACGGTGGCAGTTTGTTCTGTGTATTCGAAAAACCAAAAGAACAGAATGGAGAGTCATACACAAGTGTGACCGGCTCTCAATCCTAAACCAAGACTTTTTGGACCCTGAGGAAAGTGCGACTCCCTGAGGTGGGTCCTGTACCTGTCGATTTGGAGGGAATATCCTATTCAAATAAAATTAAGTGCATAGGGGCGCACCTTTTACCAATTAAATAAATTCCTCATTTTCTGTATTTTAATTTTTTTTAGACTTTTTTTTTTTAACCATTTAACATTTTTTGGTCTTCATAGTTGGGTCGACCTTGATGTCAGTTACAGGCCTCCCCTCTTTTGTGGGGAGAACTTGACAATTGGTGGCTAAATGATACTTTTTTCCCCACTGTATCTTCATTTTTATTTTTCCCACTCTAATAATAGAGCTAATTTATTGCAGGTATTTAAGTTCTGCATGAAGGAATCATTTGTCATGACAGCTGCATGAAAACAAACCTAGTTCTTTCATTACGATGACACCATTGACTTTCTATTCGTAATTGTAAAAGAACAAAAAAAAATGGATTTTTCTAAATATTTATTCTAATAGTTATTGCATTATCATTGGTCATATAACAATTATTTTTTTCACAAAATTTTCTGGACATTTTTTTCAATATGCTTTGCTAACAAGACCAGGATAGCAAGATCCATAGATAGACTGACAGATAAGTAGATAAAAAAATTTTTGATTAAATTAAATTTCATTCTTTTTGATAGAACAAAGGTGATGGCAATCAAGACCTGGGCCAAAAGTCCAGAATGATATGCAAAAATAGGAAAAAAATTGTTCTTTATTCCAACATATAAATAGAGCGCTGCAATCTGTTTCTTATTTTTAGATTGATAGATATGAGATAGGTATCAGACAGGTAAATGTGACTTCCGCTTTAAGCTCTGATCCCATCTTCGGCTTGATGTAGGCCCCCCGAGGCCGAAACGTTTTAACCTTGGGGTTATTTATTTTCTTTGTACAACTTGTTGATTGGAAACGACTTTTATGTTTATTTAAACCTTGATTTCATAAAAATATTTTTGCTACAAAATCCAAGGAGTACCATGGATTATCTATATGTGAGACAAATAGATAGGTATGCGATAGATAGATAGATATGAGATAGATAGATAGATATGAGAGATGATTGGATAGATAGATAGTTTGATAGATATGGGGATAGATAGATAGTAGATAGATAGTAGATAGTAGATAGATAGATGATAGATAGTAGATATGAGAGATAGATAGATATGAGATGATAGATTTGATAGAATTTTAGTAGTGATAGTAGATATGAGATGATTTGAGATAGTAGATATGAGATGATAGATAGATAGATAGATAGAATGGTGTTTTTTAGATGATAGTAGATAGATAGATAGTAGTAGTAGATAGATTGAGAGTAATAGATATAGATAGATGATAGATTTATTTAGATAGATGATAGATAGAGATAGATAGAGATAGATAGATATGAGATAGATAGTAGATAAATAGATAGTAGAAAAGTATGGATAGATTGGTGATAGATAGATAGATATGAAAATAG